>CAIGRK010072253.1:0-13122 GCA_903798315.1 Fraxinus greggii
TCTATTCTCAAATCAATGGTAAACAATGAGCCGTTTTGCTTGATTTAATTTTTTTAATGCAAAAATGTACCATATCATGGAGGTTTTTAACTATAAATCATCTGCATTCTGTATAATTTGGTTTACATGCATCTTATTATTTGCAACTGTATATTCTATTCATTATGTGGGACCGTATTACTTAAAATTCATCAGTAGTACACGCTAAATTGAATAGGGTATAGTACTATTCTACTTTTAACAATGAGTCATATAAATTTCCATGAACTTTTCAACATTGATATTCTTCATCTAAAGTCTTTATTTCTTTATCGAACTGAACTTCATCTTTAGGTGTTATGTTTGTTCATGATCTTTCTCAAAGAAGGACGAAGACAAGCTTGCAGAAGTGGGCTGCAGAGATTGCTGGTACTGGGACATTCTCTGCTCCTTTGGCATCTGGAGGTCCTGGTAGCCGTCCTGTACCATACATTGTTATTGGTAATAAAGCAGATATTGCTGCAAAAGAGGGTACACGAGGGAGCAGTGGCAATCTCGTTGATGCAGCTAGACAATGGGTTGAGAAGCAGGGATTACTTACATCAAGCGAAGAACTTCCTTTGACTGAGAGTTTCCCTGGCAGTGGAGGTCTTCTACCAGTAAGTATAATTTGGAAATCTGGTGTTTATAGTAACACATGATAGTGCAGAATTATAGCTGCTACGTGACATTTCTTTATGTATTCTGGTAATTCTCTGTACTGATATTACATATAGGGGGAAAATGCAGCTCGAGCTCTTGGATCTACCAAATATTCGAAGGAAATTTTGTATTCTCCCTCTCTTATAGTAGTTGATAAATAATTTTTTTTCCTCAAATAGTATATGGAAGAACTTTTAGTTTCTCTACTTAACCATGCTATTTATTCAAATACTGTTTAAGGTGTTTCATAAATTCAATTTGTTAGTTTAATTTCGTTTTCGTAAATAAGTCTTGTGTTAATTGCAGCATCCTGCTGCAATTGTTTAAGATGGCTAACTATTTCCCTTTTCTTTTCCCATTGTCTAAAGGCATGATACCTTAAGTTTGGTATATTTTAGAAAATCTTACTGGTTTTATGCTACACATGCTTTACTAGTGTCCCTATATTTCACTGCATTTATGCGTGTGTACGTGAAGAATGTCTCAGGTTTATTTTTATTGTATAGCAGAAACTGCAAAGTTGAATTTGCACAGTTGTTTACTAGCTAAAGATGATACGTCTCTATCTTCTTTGTTCAACACAATTGATTTGACAAATTTGTACAACTTTTGTTTTAAGTTTCATATTTATTTATTTGTCAGAAAACATTGTTGGGGCATGGGATATTTGGCTGTCTGTGCTTTATGTTCTGATGTTGGTAAGTTGAGGATTATATTGCCTTTTAAAATAAATAAATTTTGAATAGTTCCTGAAAGAAAAATAAACACTGAGCTTAATGAATTTTTTCATCTATCAAAATAAACTAATTTATCTGTAATTTCGTGGCTGTATATTTGCCAAAAATATGATAATTTTTTTTTTTTAAACATTTGAATGTAGTTTCATGAATTCTTAGATGGAGTAAGGAAAGCTGGCAAGGGATTTTTCAGATCAAATTGCAATTGTTGGCGGATAATTTTTTTGACGAACTTGTTATGGGTAGCAATCAAACTTTATAGTCCAAGAATGATTGGGAAGTTTGATGGTGTATCAACTTAAAATTTGGTTGAGCTTCAAGGAAAAGGAAATCGTAGTTCTAAACAAAGAGTGGTTGGAAACTAGTGCAATAGAATCAATTTTGTGCTTTGGTTTGAAGATTGATCTTTCCCTCCAGTTTACACTTCCTTCACTCTGGCAAAAAATTCAAGAAACCTTTATGAAGGGGAATATTACATCTATTGCTACTGCATTAATTTAGGAAACGATCAATTATAAGCTTCAATTAAGGATGTTCACCTCAATATTCTTTGTATCTTTACCAATGGAAAATTAACCTAGAATTAATTTTCGAATGATGCAGGCTGCCAAAGAAGCCAGATACGACAAAGAAGCGGTGATGAAATTTTTTTGAATGGTCTGTATGTTTTCCTTGTGCATCTAGCTTTATTTATCTTGGAAACTCTCATCTAAATTGGTAGTACATTGTATAAAGTTGATCAGGCGGAGATACTTCTCAGATGAATTGCCTGGGGCAAGCCTGTGGTCGACAAAGGTCCATAGGCCACTATCACAATCTTCTGAAATTTCGAGTGACGAGGACCAGATGTATAAGAGTTCAAGGTATGGAACCTTTTGTGATATATTGATCTGTTGCATGAAACCTTTTGAATTATTATAACACAGTATAAAGGAAAATGAAGGCCATATGTATGGCAATGCATGTGGTTCAAGATCAAATTGCAGTGGTTATTCTGCTCTAATTGCTAGATAATCTCTACTTATTTGATTGCTTTTCTTTTTCCATATGAATTGTTACACTAGGTATTTTTTGCTTGTCATGTATAAACACTTTTTACTTGCATACGAGTTGTCATTTGATGCATGTCAATTTCCATCCGCGAAGGTTTTTGCTGCAAGTGGCAGAGTGTGGAAGAATTCACAGGAAATATCTTTCAAAATAAACTAGAATTCGCAAAAGATAATCTGAAAGAATTAAGAATAAAAGCCCATATCTGTGGTGAGCCCGGCCAAAAAAAATGACAACATGAAAAAGGAAGCCAACATGCAAAAAAGAACTTGTTAATGTGTGTGCATGTGGATGCCCGTGTTATCATAATTTATATCTTTTTGTTCACAAAAACATGTGCATGTTGGACCTGTAAGATGTGAATTATGATCTTTTTGAAATTTCCTCTCGTCTAGATATCAAATACACACACGTGTGTCTATATGTGCATGTATGTATGCAAAAACTACCTGAAGAAAAGGAGAGAAACATTTGGATTGTTCACCATAAATATATTTTGGATGGGGTTTTCTTATGAATAAAATATGCACTCCCAATTTTTTATAGCTTCCTTCCAAAATGACAAAAATAAATATTTAAAAAAAAAAGTAGCGTCTGTACATCCCTTTTCGTGTGCAATTTGAAATCTGCAGAAGAAGAGTCCCAACCATGCAGTTTGTCTTGTGCTCTGAGTGCGTTTGATCTTCAAGAAGTAGAACCATGAAGTTTATGAAAATTGTTCTCGGAGGTTTTTTGTTATGTGAAGTTCGTGTCATGTGCCGCCCTTTGTGGACTCATAAAGATACTGTTCCAACTATCATGTTATCTCGTTGACTTGTTTCTCTTTCATTAATTGTAATTGTTACATCATCAGCACTTTGTTTTATGTCTAAAAGCTTGTATCATTCCAATTTTTTTCCTAAATTTCTTACTGCACCATCTGCTGGTTACAGTTTGATGGGCGGCACATACAAGTATAATATGCTTCCTCCGCTACCTGCTCAGCGCAACCTGAACCCCCTCCCACGCTTTATCCACAGCAGCCCATGTCAACACCTGACTATTATAACATACCAAGATTTGCTTCAAGTGCCAACCAGGAAATCACCACTGTGAGATCAAAGCGTACAGATATTAATGTATGAAGATCTCAATTGCTTTTCGATGGACTGAAATATCTTCAAGAGCAGTATGTTTTCCTTGGTGGAATATGGTAGTTAGTTACACTCGTTATTTGGTCAGAGAGAGGCTTTCTGTTCACCATGTGTTATAATGTAATGGATTTGCTTGTTTATCACTGAATTGATTCTTTCTATTCATATGATTTTCAATTTTTCTTCCACTATTATATTTCCTCGGCCTCTGAACTTTTAATGTGTGAGAAACTATTTTCGTTAAGTGGATGGAAAAGTATATGAACTTAACTTTTGTTCTTTCTGTATATTCTTTTTAGATTACATTTAAATTAATAATTGCTGGTTTGCTAAAATGGAGATGCTTGTCACAGTTGATACCGAAAATTTGCAGTTGCAGATATTCAGAATTTCCCCAGGGGACTAAAATTCAGGGAAATGTTTGATGTTTGAGAGAGGGGATTTTCAATTCAGACTTGGATTTGTGGAAGCATCAGAGGAAAATTGCATGTGCATTGATAAATTATACTCATCCACAAGTTTTGATAAATCATGAGCAGTTGGATTTGCAGGATCTGTTTCAGAGGTTCACTATTAATAGTTGATACTACCTACATTTTAGTTAATGGTTATGACCCGGGATGTCTATCTGTTCATTTTCCAGATGTTCCTTTCTCGAAAGCCATAGAAGATGAAGAAGAAGCTAGTTTCACGTGCCATGTTTTGCCTGAAATCCTATGAATGTTGCAAAGGAGGCTAGGGATTGGATCAGAAAGAAAATTGAGCGAAGAAATGCAAGAAGGAAATAAGAAAGAGGGTAAAGATAGCATTGATCTTTTGACATTTTACATCAATGAAGACGAAGGTCAACCCCCTGAGGTTGGAAATATGATGATAAGTTCTAGAGGGACACGGTATTGAATCCAATGATTGCAGACATCCTTCTAAGTGGCATTCGTTAGAATACGAGGGTAATTATCTCTTTATATGCAATGGGCAGGATAGAATCCACTCGGGGAAAGTATCACTTGGAATTCAAGCCCGGGAGGTGCATCTCTGAGCGTGGAACGATAAGTCATGAGCCATCTTATAACTTAGTGGATGCAAATTCAAGGATTTGTATGCTTTCTCACAAATGAAAGTCATTTCTGCTGATATAATCCATAAATTACCATGTTCGACTGGCGGAAGGGCAACGTGAAGCCCCCGATTGAGGTTAAAATTACCGAAAGATGGTCCTAGGGAGAAACAAGATGTATTCATTTCTTGTTCCTTTTCCTTTCCTGTTCAGGGTCATTCATCTTTTCTCCAAGTTGAACGATGTAGGGAAGCGTTTTTTTACATTACCTTACGGGTAATTTATTAGGTTATCAAATATGTAAACGTCGGACAAAGAAAGACATGTTTTGTAAGACTATCCCTAGATAACCAACCAACTGACATTGCAATAGGACATGAAGAACGAATATGCCCTGATTTTTGTAAGATAATTGCCAGACCAATCATGTAAGATACGCACACGCCAAAACACCTAGGCTAGTTGCAATAGGACATGAAGAACGAATATGCCCTGATTTTTGTAAGATAATTGCCAGACCAATCATGTAAGATACGCACACGCCAAAACACCTAGGCTAGTTTTTCTTCTCCATTCACCGAAGTACAGTACGACTATCGGTTGGATAAGCCATACTTATTCATCACATCAAGAACATGGACCTAAACCCACAACATGCACCAATCTCTAGTTGGACCTCTTACCGTGAAACATGTTTTAATAAATTAAATCAATATTAGTAAAGAAAGAAAAGCACCAACATGCTTTTTCATACGCACACCATGGACACTGACCTAGTGCATGTCACTAGTAAGGATCTTAATTAGACACTATTAGATGAAAAACATTCAAGAAAGACGTCTAACTATATGCTCCCACATTCTTAGGTATGAGGTTTTTAACATTTTTATTTATCATAATTAACTGTAGATATAAGAAAATTTACATGGCTTTCAACAAAAAAATAAAAAACAGAAAAGGGAATTTCAACCAACTTTTTAAATTCTGGTTGTAGCAGTTGATCGATTTGTCTGAAGTAGGATAAATGTTGAAATTTAGGTATATTCTTGTCAATGCATACAAGTCATATCTTAGTAACTAAGATAAGATGATGTGTTATAATTTGCAAGAACAGCCGATCATTCTACAGTTTTCTTTTCGTCTTGAATTATACAAAGTCGAAGCTCATTTTAACTTGGAAATTGGAGGAAAATACGTGTCTAAACTTTCAAAATTGAAAAATTGACAAGCCAGGCTTGAGCTCTTTCTGCATATTGCAAATTTTAAATTTTCTTTTTCAGTTAAAAAATACGCGTTGAGCCGTTCAATTCTAGTTGTGACGCATTTGTGCGTAAATTGATTCGGTGAAGCTAGCTAGTCAGATCTGAAGCAGGCAGTTCGATCCGAGTTTTCACATTAAAACTATGTTGCCACTCGGGCAGGTCATGTGCATGGTATAAGTGATCTATGAACTACGAAAATATAGTTAAATTTCACGTGAAGAAGAAAAATATACAGTAAAGATTATTTAAGATATAATAATAAATCACATTTATATTTAGGTATATCGATCCATTGTCACAACAATCACTTGTTGACATACTAATTAAACATGAAAATAGAAATACTATGATTTTCTTGCACTAATTATTATCAAACAAATAACATCAATAGGTTGTACATATGAAAAGAAATGCCATCTTGAGATAATTTCAAGTCCATCTCTTGGTAACGTTAACCTTCAATCCATGTTTCATGTAGAGAATCACAGAAACATTAGGGGTCACAGGGTGCCCTTCCACCACTTGGATTTGGTAGTTATGGATTATGGCGGCCGAGACGGATTTCAGCTGTGCGAAAGCTACTTCTTTCCCGAGGCAAGTTCTTGGTCCGGCGTTAAAGGCCAAGAACTTGTACGAAGGCTCGTATTTAATTGTCCCGCACTCTGTGATCCATCTTTCTGGCTTGAATTCCTTGGAATCCTTGCCCCATATGAACTCCATTCTTCCCATGGCATAAAGGGCAAACATAACCTTCATCTTTGGATTAACATAATGACCGCTCGGAAGAGTGACAGGTTGAACAGGAGCCTTGTGCTGGAATGGAACTGGTGGATATAGCCTTAGTGATTCACACAATGCACTATGTAAATAAACTAGGTTTTTCAATTCTTCCACCTTGAAGAGCCTCCATTTTTCACCTTCCTTGGGTGGTATTATGGAACTTAGTTCTTCCCTTATTTTCTTTTCGACTTCTGGATGTGTCGAAACTAGCCAAAGAAACCAAGTGAGAGCTGAGCTAGTAGTGTCACGCCCAGCGATCATGAAATTCAGTATGGTGTCTCTCAAGAATTTGTCATCGCAGTCCAACCCCATGCCCTCCTCTTCATTGATGTATGATGTCAACAAATCTAATCCTTCTTCCTCTCCCTCAAATTTTCTTGATTGACTTAGTTCTTCGCGTTTCATTGACACGTACTTGCCTATAACATTGTCCAAGACACCCCAAGCTTTAGCTAGCTTATGCTCATGTCCAATACTTAGCCATTTTTCCAACTTCCAAACACTTTCTGGCAAGCAATGGCGCATGAATAGTGCTTCTTCCACCTCGTCCATGGCCTTGGAGAAAGGAACATCGGGGAATTCAATTGAAACGCACCCCGGATCATAGCCTGTGACCAATATACAGGTAGTATCAAAGGTGAATCTTTGGAACAAATCTTGTAGATCTACCCCAAACCCTTGCTTAGCCACATGTTCAAGAACTGGAATAAGCCCTTTCTCCACTTTCTCCCAGCTAGTTTTGATCAAGAACTTCCGAAAACTCTCGTGATTGAGCAAAGCTCGAGCCTGTTTCCTTTGATTCTTCCACAAATCCAAGTCAGTGTTG
Source organism: Fraxinus greggii (assembly GCA_903798315.1). Taxonomy (NCBI): domain Eukaryota; kingdom Viridiplantae; phylum Streptophyta; class Magnoliopsida; order Lamiales; family Oleaceae; genus Fraxinus; species Fraxinus greggii. The sequence continues at coordinate 7,527 of CAIGRK010072253.1, forward strand.
AAGATCCCATCTCCCAAAACTTCGAAAATTTTCTTGAACTCAGGACCTTTGGGGAAATTGGCAAAGTTTGCACTCATTATGAAGTGCACATTGGCTGGATCCACAGTGCCAAGAATGTCCATATTAGAAAACCAGGGACCCTTAAGCAGAAAAGTGCCCCCAGACCACTCCAGAACGTCTGCACACCGTTCATGAAACCGATGCACATGGAGAAATAGGCTTGGAAGCATGCCCAATAGTGGCCAGTTCCATGGCATCTGGCTGTTTATGTTTCTAAAACTCCACATAAAGAGGAAGCACACAATTGCTAGTATGATTTCTGCATAACCTAATATTATGCCCATTTTCGACGTGAATTTGAGCTAAGTGAGCTTTCACCACGAACTTGAAAAAAACCCAGATGGCCTATTTGTAACCATGCAGATCTTTGGAGTGTCCAAATATACTACACATTTTAAATTATGATAAATTACTATTCTAGATTGATCGGTAGTTTATCAGCTTATCTCATAACTCAAGGTAACGTGTCGTGCCCAAATAATAACTCTCCAGGTTATAAAACCATATATTAACCTTTTCTTGTAGATTCTGAATAAACAAAAACACGAATTAGTTCAGTAGTCTTTTTCTGAGCAAGAAACCGAAGTGACATAAACATAATTAAGTGGCATGCCACCCAACTAGAGTGGTTAATTGCATTACCTACTTTTAGACGAAATCTATCTGATTGCATAAAATTAATTCGGTTTCAGATGTATCTGCTTTGCAACTGTCAAACAACATTTTTTTTCCATCTATACAATTGAATTGAGACCTCCAAGAATATATGTTTTATACTTTCGACTAGACAATACTGAAGAAGATGACAGGTAAACAAGTCATGATATGCCTTTCTAGTTCCAACCAATATATCTAATCCAACATAGTAAACATGACACAAAAGTTTTTCTTGATGCAGAAAAGGATAATATCAACATTGCAAAACGAGGTTCCTTTATATTATTTGTTTTGAATTCTCGTTTTGTTCGTGTTGACAAATTTGATCTCCTAAGTACGTTACTTAATTTATAGGTGGCACACTACATTAGTGGTAGTTTGTTTGCCACCTAAACACGGTACTTAGAAGATCAAATTAGTGTATTGGGACATGAAACAATGTTCAAGAAGCATCATTCTGGGTTCAAAAGTATTTAATTTAAAAGGTAATCAATGTATTAAAGTAAGGAACGAAGCCAAACTAAACAGATGAAAGGTAGGAATTTTGTTATTTTAAATTAACGATAGGATTTAAGAAATTGAGATATTAGTTATAGGGAATTTCATAATTAAGAGGATTACAATATATAATTTCAAATTAAGAAATAAACTTTAAAACTTCAAAAATCAGATGATAATTAAATTTTATTAATTAAATAAATAACTAAAAAGTTATTAATTAGACTTATTAAAGTCACATTTCTCGGTCAAAAATAAAAAATATTATAGATCACAATTTATTTATCGGTATAAAATCAACAATTTTATAGGTCACAATTTACTTGTCGATCAGAGATAAAAAAATTTATAGGTCGGATTTTTTTTTTTCAACCAATCATAAATTTTATAAATCACAACTTATTTCATTATCACAAAGTATCAAATTAATTTGGCACAAGTTATTTCCCGATCACTACTTAATAAATTTTGAGTCATGATCACATTTTCTAGGTCATGTATTGTTTATTGATAAAAAATTAAACAATTCATTGGTTACAATAAATCAAATAATATCACAAACACCCCACCTAACGCCATTCCACCCATAATCATCGTACCACTGCCACGACCACCATCGTCGACCACCAACATCACCACCACCTCACCAACACAGCCAACATCACGACCATCTCACCACCGCAGCCAACATCACAACCAGTCAACCACCACACAAACACTACCAAAAAATCAAATCAAATTATCAAATATTGATCACAAATCAAAAATTTTAGATATCACAATTTATTTATCGATCACAAATTACAAATTTTATAAGTTACAACTTATTTCACAATCACAACTTAATAAATTGTGAGTTATGATTACATTTTTTAGGTCACATATTATTTATTGATAACAACCCACCCCACAATCACTGTACCACCGCCATGACCACCACCACCACACCACCTAGCGATGTCAAAAATGTTAAGCAGCTCAGGCGGCCTGGGCTCGGCCCGGAAAATGCCCGAGTGGGGCCGGCTCGTGGCTCGATGGCATAGAGCCGAAGCTCGGGCCGAGCCCCATTTTGGGGCGTCGACTTGAGCCCGAGCTAGCCCGGGCTCGTCACCGGCCCGTGTCACAAGCCGAGCCGAGCTGTTTTTTTATTTTTTTTAATTTTAGATGTATTTTTTATATATTAATATTTAGTTATCATTTATAATACGTATAAATTGCACAAATTTTAAATACATTATAAAAATTATAGATAATGATTTTTTTTTAAAAAAATCGGATTGGGCCCGACTGGCCTGCTAAGGCTCAAGCCGAAAGCTCAGGCCGAACCTCATTTTTTTGCCAATCTTTTGCTCGGCTCGGGCCCAAAAGAGTCCAGACCTGTTTTGGCTCGGCTCGGCTCATTGATGTGGCTAACACCACCTCACCCAACATTGCAATGCCACCACCCAAAATTACCAAAAAATCAGATCCAAAATTATCAGTCACCGCCACAACCACCACCACCACCCCCTTACCATCGCATCCAACATCACAACCACCACCTCCCAAACACTCCCAAAAAATTAAATCCAAAATTATGGCATTCCCTTCTTCGAGTCTCAGCATTGCGCGGTGACAGCGGCGTTTCGGCATTATCACAGTTGCTACTTTTAGAAGCGGCTATTGAAGAATTGCGATGACGTCTTGGCATCGTGCGTTAGCATCGACATCCCTACATTGAGCGGATGGACATTGCGCATATACAGCAACGTCTTTACCACAGGATGTGTATGTAAATTAATTTAATTTTATACTATTATTATTAATATTGAATTATCATGATTTTTGTATAAACAGACTTTAAATCTAATTTTTGAATTAGTAACTTAAAAAAACTTGTTTTATGTAAGTTCCACTTAGTTATATAGTAAGAAACAGTCCATTCATTTGCAACTAAACGTGGAATCTTTAATTTGGAAAAAAAAAAAAAAATCTAGAATATGAGATCTCGAATCAAGCCCACCAATTTGCTGGACCTTTATTCTTATTATTTGATGAGGTGAAGCCATCAGGCATCAGTTGAAAAATCTTATAGAATTGATTACTTCCTATTTATAATTGATCAAGTTCGACTTGAACAATGTGAACGATATGAAGAGACTTTGGATTTTCGTTTAATTTGAAGAGGGTACAGCGAGTGAGTATTATCAATTTGCTAAAGTCTTGTAAGAATCTTGAATAATATTTGAGCACAATGAACGTTCATGCACTAATTAAAATGATTAATGTTCAAAGGTGGCAGTCTTGAGGTGCTATTTACCAAGTGAAACAAAGAGAGTAATTATTGATGTGCTATAATATTTTTAAGAAAATGGATGATTATTTTTTTTAATTTTATAATAATATTATTAATATTGAATTATCATTTAATTTTTGTATAAACAGACTTTAAATCTGATTTTTGAAATAGTAACTTAAAAAATCTTGTTTTTCTCAAATGCTTATACTGCTTACAAAATTTCGCAAACTATAACAATTTACAGTTGAATCTGCAGACTAAATGCTTTTCCAAGTTAAAATTGATCGAGACTTATCTCGGATTAATTATGTACACGAAAGATTGAATGTATTGAGTATGTTAATAATTGAGGAGGAAATTGTTGAATACTATTATTCAAATTTGATTAATATTTCTGCCCTAAAACTGCAAGGCTAGTTGTATTTAAGTGATTGGTTGGACATTTTCAACCTTATTATTTGATTATAGTATAAATATTTTGTATGATACATTTTATTTTCCATTTTGTTGTTGAGAATTAAGTTAAATATTAGTTCCGTATAACTCTTATGTTGAGGACCCAATATCTAAAATTCACCTCAGGCGTTGAAAATTACGAGTACTGTACTGCATGAGGGTAATATATTAGCAAATCTCAGGTGTCTAGAACTCGCAGCATCATCTTTCTACTTGGTGGTCCTTCCACCTATAATTCTAAGAATTTTTATTGCAGGCCTTGAATTTGTATCTTGATTGAACATGATTGTACTTTCTTCTTATTAATAATATAATGTTGGAATGAACTGATAATGAAGGTGTCGATCTAATCGAGACATCATGGTGACCTCTTATCTCCAATAGCAAAAAATAAAAATAGAAATGCGTAGAGGTCAATAGATTTTCAAAAATAAAATCAAATTGTTGAAAAAAAAAAATTTAAAGGAACTGAATCCGTGGAGTCCATTTCTCAGACTTAATTTGTTTTTGAGTTCCATTGCTTCATCCCAAAATGTGCCCACAACTAAACTTTTTTTTCAACAGGAAATAGGAAATGAAAGATATACAACCTTTTGGGTAAAATTTTGAGATATTCTTACGAGTTGACTTTTCCGATAATGTAACTTGTAGCTTTCTATTCTTAGATGATCCTTGACGTTGATTTTTTTCCTAATCCTGATTTAGATCACTCTAGCTAATTTTGATGTGTTGAAGAAGATATATGTTATATCTTATAGGCTGGATTGCAAGTAATCCAGTCATCAATAAATGTTGCAATAATATGCGTAGAAGGCCAAGGAAACCAACTCTAAGCCGTAGTGCATGTTCAAAAGTGGTGGAAGGAGATGGTGGGATATGTTGAACTACTTGATTTGATGGTATCAGAGCACGAGCACTCACACTTGTTGAGTTTAAGTTTTATCGCCTTCCATGTAAATAAATGAATTGTAGTGTTAGGTTTTGATGAGAAAAAAACGAGATTTCGCTTACACGTGAGAAGCTATGTTGAAAATAATATCTAAATGATATATAAGTAAAATTTTATCCAAAAATTTAAACTTTCAAATTGGAAATATATTAGAAATAATATTTATATGGTGTTTAGGTAAAATCTTATCCTAAAATTTTAAATTGAGTGTTGTGGAAATTACACCCACTCATGTTTTTCAAGATCCAAGTTAAAAGATTATGTTTAAGAATTATTTATACTAAAATTAGGTGATAATTTAATTTTATAATATTAATAATAATATTACAAAATTAAATTAATCTATATACCCCACCCCTATGTCACTCTCTCTCTCTCTCTCTCTCTCTCTCTCTCGATAACCCAAGAATAACTAATCAAGATGGGGATGAATCGATTTTTGAAAACTTTTTCGATAATCAGTCTCAAACTTATTTAATACACAAGATATAAATGCAAAGTGTAATACGAGAAGTAAATACGCAAGTTTGATAACTTAATTCAAGTATGGATATAACACAATATAAATACTAATTTAAAGTAAAGTGCAATAGAGTAAAGATAACAAACGAATTTAATGAGGTTTGATACACAATCTGTTCTACGTCCCCGTTACCAAGCTCTCAATCACGAGCAAGGCTAAATGCACTATAATGGTA
>CAIGRK010072271.1:0-11985 GCA_903798315.1 Fraxinus greggii
ATATATATGTGCGCATGTGTGTGTGTGTGTGTGTGTGTCAAACGAAATGGCCAAATATACCTTTTATATATCCTGGGAAAATTAAGGCGAGAAGATGAAAAATGGGAAAATTTTGAACCAATTTTTAATCAAGTGGATCCCGCATCGGGACCCATCTCATGTGAGGGTTGGTAAGCCTTCTGTGAACCGACCCTATGTGCGTATAGATTAATTCATCTAATATACCTATGAACTCAACATTATAAGAGTCTAAAGCTCATGAAATTCTTGTGATATATATAGGATGCAGCTAGTCCAATTTACAAGACACCGCCTCCTTCACCAATCAAGGTATCACCACCTCCTCAACCAGTCAAGGTGCTACCGCCGCCTCCACCAATTGAGGCCACAACCCCACCTCCACCAGTTGAGGTTCTGCCGCCGCCTCCACCTACCACACCTGCACCAAAAACTAAACTAGGTAACTTCTTACTAGATAATTTTAGCGCTTCAAGATTCAAATATTCTATGAAAATTATATGATGTGCTTCCTTATTGTCTTTGCAGAATGCAGCCCCCTATGCGACGAAAGGTGCAAGTTGCATTCTCGGAAGAGATTATGCGTGAGAGCGTGCATGACTTGTTGTGACCGATGCAAATGCGTTCCTCCTGGGCAATATGGAAACAAAGAAAAATGTGGCAAATGCTACACGGATATGACTACTCATGGTGGAAAGTCGAAATGCCCTTGAACGAGGATTGGTGACATGTTTCGTACAGCAATCTTCCTCAATGTTATTCCGTGTTGTCTTTACTCCTTATCAAACATATCATATATGCATTCCTGCTTATTTCAATGAACAAATGTTACTTGCATGAGCTAAATGCATAATTTTGAGCACTAAATAAAAGGAAATACCGACACTCGTTTCAACTTTCAAGACATTTTTCTTATGTCTATGCAATTATTATTGTCATAGTTTTTCCCCGACGCTACTTGTAACAATCGAGACGTTGGACTCTTTATCTTTGTAAATATAATTTATTGGATTGTGCTACATGTACATAACCATTTACATAATGATTTACCTACAGATGATATGACAAGATTTAATTGGATCAAAATCTCATCAATCAAATAACTTCACCACTTATATTTTGACACCTCATCATTAAGGATCAAAAAAATTTCATCAGAATTCACAATGCCAACAACTCGCTTCTGTATATTCACCCAAAACCATAAGGACTATTTATCAGCTCGATAGAATGATGAGAGAAAGAGGGGGGTGGGGGTGTCGATAATACATAAAGTAGACAGTATGATAATACAGCCACAAAAATCTACATTACACAGGTTATTATTCAAACAAGTCGATATAAGATACTAAGCATCACATATTTGCTGTTGTCTCTTTTATCTCTTCCAACGTAATGGCCTGCATAGTAGAAGGAATTGTGAGAAAAATTCTGAGAATTATTTATAGTGTCGACAGCAACAGATTATGTTTATAAACTTCGAGTAAAAGACCTGCTCGTTCTACAGTGTTTATTTGTAGAATAAATTAAAGCTCGGAATTTTCAAGTGAAATGAGAAAGTGACGAGTTATTACCTGTTCTTGTCCAGCAAAATCATTATCAGGGGTTAGAAAAAGCATGCAGTGGCATTCCTTCCTGCCAGGACATAATACAATCAGGATATGGAGCATAGATGGACTATAGAAACTGAATGCATAGTAAAAACTTAAACGTGACAGCCAAAACGAGATGGTAAAAACGGATGTATGAAAAAATAAATCAGGATGATTTCAACCGGAAGTGGTTTGCAATTATTTAATTAAAATTGATAATGGAAAAAATAGAATAAAGAAATTTCTGTGACCCCAGACCATAAGGATAAGCCAATAGAAGACATACGAGAAAAGATAAAATGAAACACACTTGACAACTGGAATGGATGAGAGCTGCAAATTTATGGGCCTAGAGTGGAGTTCAACACCCCAACTGAAATCCACGAAAAATACCAGACATCACATTCATAAGACTTCCATAATACTTATTGTGCCTCAGAAATGATAGAAAAAGTACATAGCATACCAAATTTTGATTAAGAAATAACTAGCACTGTTGACCATACAGAGTCCTAATTGTACATCATTCAAGCCAACAAGAACAGAATAATTATTATCAGTAATTACTCTGGGGTCAACTACCTAAAATGTATTTGTTATAAACTACATGAATCATTTTCGTTGATATTGTATAGTATAATTTGTAATTGGCAATTTCCTAAGACAAAAATCATAATTTATTAGATTTGTATTAAGATTTAATTATATTGTTATCAAAGTCCAAATAGGTTTAGAAAAGTCCAAGTTATGGTAAAATTAATGTGGGTTGATAGAGTCCAAAAAGAAGTTAAAGATCCAAGAAGAAGATCAAGATTTCGGACTTTAAGAGGTTGAAATCGAGGACGTAGTTTCGCTAGCCTGCAGCCCACTTGGCGCTTGAGCAGTAGAAGCAGAACTGCGCTAGACTGGCGCTTGATCAACAGGCTAGCCGGCGCTTGAGCAATGGGTCGACGTCCAAAATTATGTTTTGCTTCAAATAATTAATTTTTCAATCCCTTTTCATCCCAAACACTTTTCCTATAAATACTTAACCCCGTGGACATCACATAGCGTATTGAATCATATTTATTCCATAAAGATAAATTTCTTGATGATCTAAAACATTCATTGATTCCAAAATTCAACCACCATATATTACTTGATCCATAAATTCTTCTAAAACATATTTTGTTGATCAAACAATATCGTTCCACATTAAACCACAGATCAAAACATGCAAGATTTTTTGATCAAATATCAAACCACCTAATACACCAAAGATAAACGATACCAGAGATCGGGAGTTAGTGCAGAAACACATAGTCCAAAGTATACTAGGGGTCGGAAGCTGGTGTGACGAGCACGCAGTCCAGGAGGGTTAAAGTGATATACCAGGAGTCGGGATTTGATGTGAGGAGCATGCAGTCCAATAGGATCAGGGTGACTACAAGAAAATAAGGTCAGAAGAGATTAAGGGTAAGTTGGGTCTGGACCATACTATAAGTTGTTTCGTTTAAGGTAGATTATTGACTGGAAAAATGTCTGGAGTTTTTAAACATTCGCGAAGGGTTTTCTCCGTGATTAATTTGGTGTTCTTTACTACTTTCGTATTAAAAATTGTGGTAATTTAATATAGAATAATTGACGTGATTAACCATCTAGAAATAATTAAAAAGTGAATTATTACTTTTAATTGCAACTTTTAATTCCGTTGTACACGTTCTAGGGTCTAAACATTATCTAAATCGATTAGGATAAACTTTCAGATATTTAGATTGGAGTTGATTGTAAACCTTCGAGATTATGTAAGATTATACGCGAAATATCCAACATTAGCTCGTTCTTTATAACTCTTAGAAATATCAAGAGGCTTATAAAGCTCACTTTCTCAGCATCTCACCAACTTAGCCGAAGTTTTTGAGTTTCTTCTCTGGTGGCTTTCTTCGTTTCATAGGATTCCGTCAGTGACCTTGTTCACTTCCATCTTTGGAATGAAATAGGATCAAGACAAACCTCAATCCTGGTATTTACATGAGGTTACTCTGTAAGAAAGCCATTGAGATGCCAAATTCTCTCTTCTCACAGGCCAAAGGAACTTGTGTTGATTCTATGCAATGCCCTGTTTAAAAGATCAAAACTATCCAGGATTCCAAGGCTTTGAATGCTAATTACACTCGAAAATTCAATTATTATCAACTATATGAAACCTTATTAAATCAGGAAAATCCTAATATTTCATTCTTTGCTGTAACGACAAAAATGCCGAAGTAGAAAAATGAAAAGCAGGCTACTGAACCCATATGGTCAAAGAAGAAAATGATAACTGCAGGGAAAGATAAAAACAAACAGCATCGCATCAACCTTTAGCATTACCTTTCTCTCATAGGAACACAAGGGCAATTCCAGAAGCCCTGCTGTGCCTCGGCAACTTTATCATCGTAGTGCCTAAACAAAATAAAAGGCCATCTAACGTTACAAAAACTACGGTAGACATTTTGGAATATAGAAAAAAATAAACCAAAAATAGATTTGATTCATAAATAAATCCCAGGAATTAATATTACCTGCATGGGCAGAGTGGTGCACCCAATGTATCCTTGTGTTCTGCCAATCCCTGCACATGTTCCCAGAGAGTGTCTTAATAACCAATGATTTGATTCAAAGAAAACAACTAATATTAGCACAAGCAGATTTACCAGACATTGGATCAAATATGAGAAAAAAATTTATAATGTATGGAGTTCGTCACCACACAGCAAAGATGCAGATGCAAGTGGCATGAGGAGCTATCAGCTATATATTAGGCTTCCTTACAAATGTTATTGGAAAGCTGATTAAATAATCTTAGAGGCAGCAATAGTCATTTAGTGCTTGTTTAGTAGTGCTTTTAAGTACTTATAAATTGTGGATCCTATAGAATGTGTGGATAGTAAGTTGTGGGTCGTACGAAATGTGTGGATAAAAACTAGGTTTGACCCACTTAAATTATAATTTAAACTTTGCCAACATGCTATTAGTTAGGCCAACTATGGTCGAGATTAAAGCAATTTCCATCCCTCAAAATTGTAAAATGTTTATTGTACATTAGGTAAGAGAAGCTCTAACCACCCACCCGACCAACTAGACAATCAGTCGATCATTGATCGGGAATTGCAAACAGACTTAATATAGGCCCTTATCTTTTCGAAATCACTTTTAGTTTCATCATTTTATATTGTTTGGTAAAGCATGTGTTGTGTGGAAGCAGCGGCTCAGAACAGGTTGCCTAGGCTGCGTTTCCATTGCTTTCAATAGTTAAGGTTTTTGGAAAACTTCTAACTCCAGATTATGGGGGAGCGGGGAGCCATTTCGAAGCCGTTTACAGTTAACAGTTTGCAAAATCTCACTCCAAAAGGATGGTATTTGGCAAAACAGTTGAGACCCTCCTTTATGATAAAATCTACTTCAAAACCGCATTCTAGCAGAACTTGGAATTAGTGCGTGCTTAAATTGGAAATAAAAACCTCCCCAAAATAAAAACAGGAACAGAGCTGATTCTTTCTCCTAAACCTAGCATAACAGCGTCCATGCACAACCGCGTCGGTTCTTGTTTGCAGCTGGTGAATTGGATCATAAAATGCTTTCTTAATGATCATTTTTCCAAACAAACGGCACAATCTTTATGATTTTAGAAGTTATCCAAAATGTTTGCATGATGAATTGAATGGAGAGAGGGCAGAACTCAAGGAAAAACTATGAGATTAATTCGATTTTAACAAAATATTCTTGAGGAGTTAGCAAGGCTAGCACTACTAGCAACAAATTTGATTATTTAGTTTGGAAAACTTAATTTATAAACTCCCGTGTCTACCAATTCCATGATTGCTTAATTTCTACTAATTCCCCAATCATCACATTCCTTTTAACTGTTAGACTAGAAGAACTGAAAAATATAAACAACCGGAATGAAACTGATACCTTGATAACAACTGAAGTCACACCTTTATCTACGCAGAAGTACGTGGCTGACCTCCGTGCATACTGCTCCGAGAACTTTCTCATTATTTCCACGGATTTCTCTGACGGCTCCACTACAAATTCAACGCGAATAATAAATCAAAAAAATACAGAATTTCTCAATAATTCCTCAAATTCCGTAAAATATTAGTAAAGTTACCTTGAGCTAAAATCACATGGCGGTGCCGAGAAGGCCGCGGCGGAGGAGCGGCAGCAGAAATGCCGAATCCAACACTGTAAGAAGTGGATGCCTGAAGAGCTCTCATGGCGAAATTTTTTCTCCCTTTTTAATGTTTCTTCTATTTATAGGAATTTAAAAATATCTATTTTCGTGGAATTGAATTGTATATGGAATTTTCTTGGCTCAGATATTTTCTTATCTTATATGATAAAAAGGGATTATAGATTTTGTGTGTACGATTTGGAGGTGGCGAGTTGAGCACCACTCGTTGAAAATATCGGCGGAGAAAATTACTGAACCACTCAGTTCAGATCTTCAAACCATCACGAAACTCAATCCGGATCGGACTCGGACTCGGTTGGAATTTGGGCTTAATTAAACTTTTGAAAGTAAAAATTGGGACAACTTACAAATATATCTCTAAAATTTTGAATTTTTAAAAAATCATATAAAGTATTTTAAAGGTCAAAAATATAGTGTAAAATTAAGTGTCACATTTTTATTAAAAAATAAAAAAGTATTTATTAAAAAGTGATGTTAGGTGACAGAACTTTTAAGAATTTTTTTTTAAAAAAAATGACATGCTAAAAAGAAGTTACAGAAATTCAAAACAGGTGACCAACACTAAAAAAAAGACAAAAATTCAAAAAAATGATAAAATACCAATTAAAATATTGGAATCAATTCAATAAAATGACACAACTACTGTCTGTCCTCTTTTTCTATCCACCGTCAAACATCTTTAAGTCAATTCACCGATAAACTATATCTTACTAATTTCTACTATATAAAGAACCTCTAACAATTTGTGTTCACAAAACTCAAATACCACGACACCTTGAGAAAGTGATATCATAATGTCTCACTCAACGATTCTTAATGGTATGGAAAATAGTGTTATTATTAGAACAAACAATGTCTAGAACGATAAAAGAGTGTGAATTTTGAAAATCCCAATTGTATGCTACTAATGGGAAGCGGAGGAAGAGGAAGTCCAGAACTCAGCTGCATTAACAATCCATCCATTAGTGTGTATCTATCATTGTGTGTGTGTGTGTGTGTGTGTGTGTGAGAGAGAGAGAGAGAGCAAATACGGTGATTTGAGAAATTTCTAACGATTTCTCAAAATCAAATATGCCACCCCAAAATCATTCAAAATCGGGAGAGGCTGCCTCGACCCCGTCCCACCCTGTCCCGTTGCTATCCCTAGGTGATAGTGGTGAGGTGGCAGTGGCGATTGGGGTCTTCTTGCTTGTTTGACTGTGGAGGAGGAGGTGGTGGTGGATTTTTGAGGTAAGTTTGAAAGTTGTGGTGGTAGATGGTGGACTTTTTAGGTGTGTTTGAATGTGGTGGTTGTGAGATGGTGACGATGACTTCGGTGGTGCTGATGTTGGTTAAGTGGTGTTGGATGGAAGTGGGTTAAATTAGGATGGGATTAGTTGAAAAGTGTTACAATGGTGGTGGTGGTGTAGGCGATTGTGGGGATAAGGTCAAGAGTAATTGTAACCAATTATTTTGAAAATCGTGACCAATAGAAAGGGCAGTTGTAATTTGTAATTGATAAAATATATAATTTATGACTCATAAATAATATTCGATCTAAAAAATGTGATATTGCGATAAATTTGTAATCATAACTCACATTTTATTAAGTTGTGACTAATTAATTTAACACTTGTTTGTTTCACATTATTTTAACATAAAAATGAATTTTTTGACCGTTTTATTTCAAAAAAGTGGGGCCCACTATGACACAAAGTGGTCAAAAATTGTCGCTCACAACTATAGCAACAGTAAAAATTCTACTTTCAATTGGAAACAAACAGTGGCTTATTAATTTGTGACCTAAAATAGCTTGCAACCAATTAATTTGACAATTTGTATTCTTGAAATAAGTTATAACCTATAAAATTTGTGAGTTGTAATCAAGAAACAAGTAGTGACCAATTATTTATGATCGAGAAATAACTTTTGACCAAATAATTTGATAATTTTTATCATAATCTATAAATTAGGCTATAACTAATATAAGTTACAATCAGACTAAACTATATCACAATAAGATAACATGTCACAATGAAAACATTATAGGTCATAAATATTCATAAAGAAAATAGACATGATAACAGACAATCACAAATAACACAAACTTGGTCACAAAAAGTCGTCGTTAACACATAAAAAAATCACAAATAATCACAATTAAATGAAAATTGGACCCACTAAAGTCATTGTTCACATATTAGATCACAAAACATTGTTATCAAAGACATAGTCACATACAGCCACGATCAAGATGACACTAGTCACATATAGTCAAAGTTGAAACAGATCGAGTCACAATCAATCACATTTAAGAAAGAATTGGTCATTGACAATCACATCTAAGAAATATCTGATCACATACAATCAATGTTAAGATAAACTCGATTACAAACAGTAACACTGAAGACAGACCTAGTCACACACAATAACAACTTACACAGATTTGATCATATACATTCATAATTAAGACATATATGGTCACAAAAAGTCACAATCGACACAGACCTGATCACAAACAACAATAGCTTACGTAGTCCTAGTCAAAGAGAACACCAACATACACTAACCTTATCACAAATATTAACCTGGTCACATACAGCACAGACAACAACTTATTTATCAATAAAAAAAAATATCAAATTAATTGATCACAACTTTTTTATCACACTTATCCAATTAATTGTCACAAATTATCGTTCATTTCCCACTATCAAAGTTTATAGGCAATATCAAACAAAAAAATTTGCTAATCAATAATCCCATAAAAAAAAAAACAAGAAATGTTTCAGTATACATCATAAATATACTATCTTATTAAGAACTCATTTTATAATTCTATTCTATCCAGGATGCCCAGATTATTCAAATGAAATCACTCTCAATTTTAGTACCTATGACAACAAAAGCTAGACAAAATTCTACCTCCAAAAGGGATGTTTGTACTAGCTATTGCACAACAAATCCAATTAGGCATATTCTTTTCTTATTCCACATTTACTTTTTTTCAAACCTCTCAACCAGGCTGCGATTCAGAAGCTGATCAACTTGAACATTTATGTATAACATCAATTTTTGTAGATTAATAGCACAGATGTACATCTCGATACATCATATTGACAATATAGAATTAAAAGAAATTACAGGGGATGGAAAGAAAAATAAATGATGTCAATAAATAGAATTCAGATAATAATTCAAATATTATAATTGGCACAAATAAATCTGCGTCTTCTTGTATGAATCGAACTGACTAATTGTTGCTTCAAGAGAAATGGAGAAGTATTTTGTGGATTTTGGGGAAGATAGGCAGAGATTGGTGGCATAGGTGGAGAATGGAGCAACTGGAGAAGGCGGCTGTGGTGGTGGCGGACGGAGAAATGGGGTAGCTGTGGCGATGGCAGATTTGGGAATGGGAGAGAAATGGATAGGTCACTGATAGATACAGGGACGTTATTGAGAGAGAGGGAGAGGTATAAGTTTATTACGCTTCTTTATATGCTAGACACTTTAGCCAAGGACATGCTCAACTTATTAACATTTCTACTGGAAATTGCCCATAGGATATCGAATAATGAAACAATAGGATCAATTACAAACTTGTTAAAGTCAACTCTCCTTTATACAAATTGCAATAAAGAGATGGCACATTGGCACTACCTATAATACATGGTCAAAGTAAACAACAATCAGGTAAACCAATCCCAAATTGATTTTAGTTTCACAGTTCAGAGGCATTTCACTGATTATTGAGATGCTGTCAAACAACAGAAGCATGAACTTACAATCATCAAAACAATTTCATATTAGCATAATTACATCACACGAGATAAGTAAATCAGTTCAACATTTCCCCATATAAACACGAGCGACTGAATGGAATATGAGTTCAAAGAGAGGGTTCTTATTTACAATTTCTTTATACACTGTCATTTCTACCAAACAGTTTGCTGCTGGAGTATGACCGTTATTTTACACGATATTAACAGATACACATGAATGAAAAGATTGAGTTCTTCCTTGATTACAACACGGAACACAATGGAGGAACCATATTCAGGAACTTGAATCCGCGTTGAATATAAGTTTGTTCCTGTAAATAGCACAGCACCAAGTTTCGAAAGAGTTGAATCAGGTAAAAAGAAGACTGCAATGTGAAAAACACTATCTCATTTTCATGGGGTGTTCATGGTATCTAGTTTTGTACTGCTTAGAGGCATTAACTCGGTCATGCTCGATCAACAGGGCTGGTTTGAGGTAACCCTTTGGCCAGGCATGGCTCATTCTTGGCTGGACCTTCCAGCCCATACAATTTTTTTTTTCAGAAGTTTGCATAAGTTTATCTTTTCTTTCTTTTAAATATAAGCATACACAGGCCGCAAGCCTAAAAAATAACCAAGCCAGGCACAGTGACTATAGAAGCGGACCAGCCCATGGCATGGTCCTGTGAATTTTAACACCTCTACTGATACAACCATTAAATGATATATGATATTAATCAAACTCACATTTTGGTGTGGAGGTACTGATCTACCGTGAGAGGCTTTGGACCACCATACCAATTAATCATAAATATATCTTCAATATCTAATTTGAAGATCTGAAACTTGTGACTCTTAGGCCATCCTGCCAATCACCAAAGCAAAGCAATTATAAATGACATTTTAGATAAGCACGTGCATATGAAGACATGAATTTGTAAGTTAGAAAATGGATGCTCATGACTCATTGCTGGACACCGAGAAACAAAGTGAGAACATTGATATGCATTTACCTTTCATCTCATGGTGCTTCGTGAATAATGCAGTTTGAGCAAATTCAGCTTCCTCAGAATCTCCATCAAGTAATTTTAACTAAAACACCACAGAAAAGGATAATTTTTATTGGTTTATCAATGCACAAAAAGAATCATTTGCTGTCACTTGAACCTTTGGCAATACAAGACGATAAAATCAGGAATATTGGGTGCTTAATCTTAATTATTTTTCTCAACACCTATACACAAATCAACTACTATGATGCATTTAACAGCTTCAAGTATGTATAAAAAAGTATACTTTATAAAGTTACTTATAAGTCAATAAGTAAGTTTCAAAATATATTTTTTTCCTTGTACATCTGGCTAAGTCTATATCTTGCACTTATTTATGACTATAGCACAAAATAGTGCACCTTTGAAGAATATAGAAAAGGTTAAGCGGACAAAACTCACTTTAAAAGAAGAGTGACAGACGTAATTTTTTTACAGAGCAACATATATTAATTATAGCTTTAAGTTAAATGTGTTCAATCATAAATCCACCTTTCCTATGAGTGTAATTTTCGCGCAAGTTGGGTTCTCAGGATCTTTCTTCCCACAAGTTCCAAGATTATATTCACTTATCGTTAAGGAAGATCTCTGATCTTTCAAAGCATTGCTTGCAGTTGGATCAAGGGTCGTTAGATAGAAGTATGGAATGCCTTTGCCTTTGTCGGGTAGACCATCACTAAATGAAACCACATTCCTGAATAATATTACAGACATTTTATCAAATAAAAAAATAAAGAGCATGAGAGTAGTAAAACTCTAGCCGACTAATACAAAACAAGGCAGAGAAAAGCAAAGGTTTTGAGCTATGGGACAATTGAACCATCTCATCTAAAAGCTTATGTTGTTACAAACGAGAATGATTATTCATTTTAAATTTAGTCTTCGACATGCCCTCTCACATGCATTTATCAAAAGGTTGACACATGTATAATTTTGATGAATGGGAAAGCGATTTCTACCTTCGTTGATACAATGTTGAACCATCTATTTAAGTTGTTAGAAACAGAACACAATTATTTGCAAAGCATATTTGACATTCAGACATGACAAGGTGTTGTTGATGCGGACATCACGAGAGCAAGATTTATTTTATCGTTATTGGNTGAACCATCTCATCTAAAAGCTTATGTTGTTACAAACGAGAATGATTATTCATTTTAAATTTAGTCTTCGACATGCCCTCTCACATGCATTTATCAAAAGGTTGACACATGTATAATTTTGATGAATGGGAAAGCGATTTCTACCTTCGTTGATACAATGTTGAACCATCTATTTAAGTTGTTAGAAACAGAACACAATTATTTGCAAAGCATATTTGACATTCAGACATGACAAGGTGTTGTTGATGCGGACATCACGAGAGC
>CAIGRK010072385.1:0-11321 GCA_903798315.1 Fraxinus greggii
TGTAGTAACTTTCATTGGACCATAGACATCTGAGTGCACTAACTCAAGTTTATTAATAGCCCTTCTAGACTGATTCTTAGAGGATGTCAATCTTGTTTATTTTCCCAGACATCACAAACACAAACACCATCAATGACTTTAGGCAGATTTTCAACAAGTTTAAAGTCATACATTTGCCTAAGTGAAGTATTACTAGCATGACTAAACCGTCTATGCCATAAAGAAGTCTCACTTTCTTTAAAAAAGCTTCTATTTTTCATTTGAACTATCATTAACTTCTTTCCAGTTTTATCTAATATAATGTAGGCTTTTTCTTTAAACATCAAAGCATGATTTTTCTTTAACAGTTGCCCTGCACTAATTAGATTCTGATCTATCTCAGGCACATGTAAAATATGAAGATTGTGTTTAATACATGTTGAAGTCTGAACTGCAATCACTCCTATGACTTTCACTTCTACAAGGTCACCATTTTCCATTTTAACTCCGGATTTGTAGGCTTTATTAAGTTCCACGAAAATGATGGAGACTGCAATCATATGGTGAGTGCAGCCACTATCCAATAGCCAAGTTTCAACCTTGCTACAAGCCTTGATAGCAGAGAATAGATGTTCTTCAAGTAGTTCATCCTGATTTTTTGCCTTTTTGCTTGCTATTGTTGTTGTTTTCCCCTTATATTTTTGCACACTTTCTCAACATGACCAAATTGTTTGCAGCTTCTACACTGAACTCCAGGCTTATACCAACACCATTTTGGAGAATGACCTTTTCTTCTACAATGAGGACAAGATGCAAACTTATCCTCTTTGTTTACAGTTTTACTGCCTTCAGGTTCTTTATTTTCAACCTGAGGTTTATTGACACCAAAGCTCATTTGAGCTTTGTATTTTCCTTTAGCAAACAGGGGTCCTTCTATTTATTTTGCCTACCTCATCAGCCTTTTTTGTTCAATTGCTTGCAGTGCCTTCACCAATTCAGGCAAGGTTATAGATGACAAGTCCCTTGAATCCTCTAGTGATTATATCTTGGCTTCAAACGTCTCAGAAAAGCTTATTAAAACCTTCTACACCACTCTTTTATTTGGCTTTATTAAAACATCCACCACCACTCTTTTATTTGGTAAATTATCTCCCAAAAGTCTGATTTGATTTACAATCTTCATCATCCTATCTGAAAAATCCTTCACAGTTTCAGTGTCATTCATCTTCATAGTCTCAAACTCTCTTCTAAGGTTGAGTACTTGCATCTGCCTTGTTCTTTCATTACCTCGATATTCTTCTGTCAGAACATCCCAGGCCTCTTTTGTAGTCTCACAAGTCATGAATCTTGTGAAGATAACATCTGACACAGCTAACTGAATGCAAGATAGTTCATTGAATTTTTTTGCTACATCTTCACTATGCTGCTTAATTTGGGCCATAGTTGGATTCGCTCTCAAAAGAGGAGGCTCAACTCCAGTATCAGTTATGTCCCACAAATCATATGCTTTGAGGTAAGTCTTCATCTTTGTAGCCCAGAAATTGTAGTTTTCTTCGGTGAAGGTAAAGGGCAGAGGTGCTAAGAAGCCAGTTGAAGCCATCTTATTTACTGTTAGCAAAATATAAACATGCTGATGGTTTATTTTGTTGCTGCTCCTGCTCTTCTTCTTTTCTTTTTTCGGTCCCTTTTCTAAAATTAAAGGTACTCCGATACCATGAAAGATTATTGATTCAAAGAGAATGAATTGAAAAATCAAAGAGTTGAACTTACCGAGTTTACACAATGCTTACCGATTTCTTCTCTACTTACCGGATTTGGCACTAACTTACCAGTTTTTGTAAATGCTTAAAATGCTCTATTTTTTAAATACAAAAAATGAAAAAAAAGAACCACAAAACTTCATTGATACAAAAGCTGAATATATAGATTACAATACACATGATTGTCAACAACTTTCTACCTACTCCAAACTATCAAGTTGACAACAATATATAAGACCATACTTGGATAACTTATGAAAAAGTTAAACTACCAACTATTTCTACTTAAATCACATAACTTTAGATACAAAAAATCAACAACCATATGATAGCAAAAAACATGACAGCTAAAGTGACAAACCAACTTCACCAATATCCATTTTCATTGCAAAATTTATCAAAGAAGAGATTATCAAATTCTCCACCATCATCACTTTTAAAAGTTGAAATAGAGTATCCTTTTTCATTTTGAACATTTTTGCAAAAATGTTTGAAGATGTTTAGAGATTCATGTTTTAGATTTAAGAAAAAAACCAAAGTGAATCTAGAGAAATCATCAACAATGATGAAAGCATAGAGTTTTCCACCTAGTGGGATAGATAGCAGTTGTATTATCAGGCAAAACTCGGGGAACTTTACCTAGCAGTACTAAGACTAATCCTAGGGAGCAAGTCAAAGTACCCGAAATACTGAGTTCAGTTTTACGAAATGGAGTTCAGCTACCTGAAATACATGTAAAGCGGCCAGCAGCTGTCATAGAAAAGGTACCTGCATTAGGTGATGAGCATGTGGATGAGTCAGACAAAATCGTGGAGGAAAATCAAATTGAGTCACTGAATAGTTCATAAGTAAACGGAACCACTCCTATCAAAGCATATATTCTTCCGATCCTATTTCCACAGAGACTGTAGAAATATAAGCTCAATAAGCAGTTTCAGAAACTTTTGGACGTATTCAAAAAATTGCACATCAACATACTGTTTGCTAAAGCTTTAGCTCAGATGCCCAGCTACGTGAAGTTCATGAAAGTTATTCTATCAAACAAGAAGAAGCTGGAGGCTAATGAGAAGATCATGCTTATCGATGAATGTAGTACAATTCTCCAACATAAGTTACCACCAAAGTTAAAAGATCCAAAGAGTTTTACTATTCCTTGCAATATTGGTAACTTATATATAGATAAAGCATTATGTGATTTAAGAGCTAGCATTAATTATTGCCTTTATCTCTTTTCAGGAAATTAGGTCTGGGAGAAGCAAAAGCTACTATAGTTTCACTGCAGTTGGTTGACAGATCGATCAAGCATCCTAGAAGCATTTGTGAAGACATTTAGCTGAAGGTGGATAAATTTATTTTTCGAGCAGACTTCATTATCTTGGCTAAAAGGGTCAGTTGATATTGAGATTGGATGATGATGAACTGAAAATCAACATGTTCAGAGCCTTCAAATTTCAGAACGAACCAGATTCTTGCATGCAAATTGATGTAATCAAGAAAGCTGTAATAGAGACATTCAGACTCGATCATCCTTAGGACCCTTTGGAGGCTTGTTTAGTGTACTCTCAACAATGGCCATCGAAAAAAGAGGAAGCAAAAGAATGTGCATGTTATTTGGCAGCCAGACCATCACTCTTCTAGCAATTACGGTTGGAGCTCGGTAAAAGCCCCACAAAACCTTTACCATCTATACATCAAGCTCCAACTCTTGAACTCAAATAACTACCCTCTCACCTTCGATATGCATATTTAGGAGAGAAGAATTCAATTCTAATAATTAACTAAAATATACTCACATAATCGAGGAAGATCACTTGTTGCATGTGCTTCAGGATCACAAGACAGTGATATGGTGGACCATTTCAGATATAAAAAGGATCAGCCTTTCTCTTTGCATGCACAAGATACTGATGGAGGATGATTGCAGAGCCTCGATTGAGCATCAACGCGTATTAAATCCTACTATGGAGGAAGTGGTAAGAAAAGAGGTACTAAAGCTTTTGGATGTAGGGATTAGTTACCCTAAATCAGACAGCCATTGGATCAGTCCAGTTTTTGTCATACCAAAAAAAGGGGATCACAGATTTTGTAAACTTAACAATGCCATGATGAATGACTTTCCTCTTCCTTTCATTGATCAGATGTTGGAGAGGTTGGCAGGATACGCTTAATATTGCTTTCTGGATGGTTATTTAGGTGACAACCAGATCCTTATAGCACCAGATGATCAAGAAAAGACTGTTATCCATGCCCTTATGGCACTTTTTCTTATAGAGGAATGTTATTCGAGTTATGTAATGTACCAGCTACTTTTCAGCGTTGCATGATAACTATCTTCTCAGACATGGTGGGAAATATCATTAACATATTCATGGATGATTTCTCAGTCTTTATGAAGTTATTCAACGAATGTCTTGAACATTTTGGTAAAGTGTTGCATCGGTGTGAGGACATTGAGAAATGTCATTTCATGGTTCAGGAAGGGATCGTGTTAGGGCATTTGATATCAACTAGGGGTATTGAGGTAGATAGCACTAAAATACAGATCATTAAAAAACTAGCACCACTGGTGACATTGAAACGAGTTAAAAACCTTTTTGGGTCACGCTAGGTTCCACCGTCGATTCATCAATGACTTTTCTAAAATCTTGAAGCCTTTAACAATTTAACTTTTTTGAGGACTATTAACATTGTTCAACACTCTAAAGGAAAAGTTGGTATCTGTTCCAGTTTTGGCTGGTCCAGATTGGTTCTATCCATTTGAGGTTATGTGTGATGCCAGTGATCACACAGTGGGGACAGTGTTGAGGCAATGTAAAGAAAATATTTCATATTCCATTCACCCTGCTAATAAGACTTTGGATGAAGCATAGGTAAATTATGCCACTACAGATAAGGAGCTGTTGGCGGTGGTATTCGCCTTTGATAAATTCGGGCCATATTTGATTGGGTCAAAGGTAATTGTCTACAAGGATCATGCTACCTTGAGGTATCTGATGAGCAAGAAGGATGCAAAGTCGAGACTTATTAGATGGATACTCTCGTTGCAAGCGTTCGACTTGGAGATTATAGATAAAAAAAGAGTGTGAATGTTGTTTTGTAGATCACCTATCTCGTCTTGAATCACAGGTGTCAGACCCTATAGAGGAAATCGGTGGAGTTTTCTCAAATGAAATGCCATTTCAGATCATTACTACACCATGGTACGCAGATTAAGTAAATTATTTGGCCTACTCCATCATTCAACCGGAATACTCAAGTTATCAAAATAAGAAATTCTTCAGTGACTTGAAAACCATTTCTTTATAGAAGGGGTCCGGATCAGATTATATGTCGATTTGTATCAAAGTAGAGCACCATCAAGTCTTAGAATCTTGCCACTCAGCACCATATGAAGGTTGTTTCGCAGCTATTAGGTATTTAATGTAATTGGCAAGTTTATAAACAAAAAGAACTAAAGTTGATATGTTGCAAAAAGTCAAGGAGTAGTGTGGAATTTGGAAAAGTTATGATATTTTAGGTTTAGGGCTCGAGATTGGGAAAGAAGGAAAAAATGACTAGGATTTTCGATAGACTATCGCCAATGTTTTACTCAAGAATCAGAAACAGAAACTTCATCTCCCAACTGTTGCCTCGCCTTCACTCAAGCGACAACCTATCGCTAGACCTTCACTCAGCGACAGTGTTATCCGATAAATTTTTATTTCATTTTTAAAGGCTTTTTGTCTGGCCCATTCATTCCCTAACCTACATATAAATATCAAAACGCAACAGAACGTTTTGTAAGGTTGAACATTGAGAGAAACTTATTCCTTTGAGATCATCTTCATATAATTCTTTCAACCATCATCTTGATTTGGCTTTTGGCAGTGAAAACATCATATTCATAATCCAAATACCAAACCAATGTTCCTTCATAAATGTCAAAGTTTCTAAAGATCAAGGGAATGTGACTAGAGTTCCAGTCATTGAAAAATGCGGTGATCTTCGTGGATCTACATGAGATAGGTGATTTTACAAAGCTAGGAGTTGCTGTACGAGAGCACAATCCAGGAGAGCTTTGGAAATTGCAGCTGAGAATTGGTGCAGGAGCAAAGAATCCAAGATAGTTGTTGGAATTACAGTCAGAAAATTAGATAGTATGTGTCGTCGTCTAGTTTGGTAGACTATAAGTTATAAATTGTTTATAGTAGATTGTTAACTGGCAAAGTGCCAGAGTTTTTACCCAATTGGGTTTCTTCGTGATCAATTTTTGTGTTCGTTTATTACTTACTTCACTACGGTAATTCAACATAGGAATAGTTGAATTGCATGATTAACCATCTAGAAAATAATTAATAGTAAGTTGTTGCTATTTAATTGTTAAGTAATTTTAATTCCACATAATCATCTATTCATCCCCTCTAGGTGTTGTTAAGGTTGAACTACGTGTTTTCAATTGGTATCAAAGCCTTAATTTGATTCCTGACCCTTAATAAATTCTAGATGAGTCAGTCATTGTCTAAGCTTTTATTTTTCGATGGAAGCAACTATGCTTATTGGAAAGTTTGAATGAGAGCCTTCCTTAAAGTTTTGGATGAACATATTTGGAGTAGAGTTCAAACTAGGTGGACTCCACCTTTAACTACTGTTGCTGGTGTAGTTACGCCCACTGTTATTTCATTATGGAGTAGAACGAACTTAGATGAATGTAACTGGAACAATAAGTGCATTCATGCCCTGTTCATGGCCGTATCTGTTGAAGTGTTTAGGAGAGTTACGATGTCTGAGACTATTAAATAAGTTTGGGACATCCTAGAAACCACACACAAGGGAACTAAAACGTTTAAAAATTCTAAATTGTAGATGTTAACCTCTAGGTTTTAAGAAATTAGAATGAAGAACAATGAATTGTTTGATGAATTCTATGTGAAATTGAATGACATAGTTAATTCAAGCTTTAACCAAGGTGAGAAGATTCCCTAGTCCAAAATCGTTAGAAAGGTCCTCAGATCCCTACCTGAAAGGTTCAGACCTAAAGTCACCGGAATTGAAGCAAGGGCTTAATACTGTTAAGATAGAAGAACTTGTAGGATCCCTTCAAACATATGACCTTACCGTCTCTCAACCTAAAAATGTTAAATCCATAGCCATGAATACTGTTAGAGAAGAAGAGAGTGAGTCTACTAATGCTGAGATGCTTAGGGATGACGAAATAGCTTATTTCGTTAAAAAATTTCAGAAGGTGATGAGGAATTGGAGAAAGCATTAAGAACGGAAAAATGAATTCTTAGTAGACTCGTGAAAGATAGTCATGAAAACAGTAACGAAAAATGAATTCCTTAGGACTGCTAATAAGAAAACTTAATTTGTTAGATGCCACGAGTGTCAGAGTTATGGTCACTATAGGACTGAATGTCCTAATTTTAAAAAGAGTTCTAATAAAGAAAGATGTAAGGCATTTGTAGTGACCTTGAGGGATCATGAATCTGATTCGAGTGCACATAATGATACCTCTAGTGATGAAGATGAACAAAATTACATGGCATTCACATCTATAGCTATGATTGAATCTGATAAGGAGATTGATAAGGTTGAAAATGATGAAGAGAGTGAAAAGTCAAAAAATGATTCTGAGGATGATCCTAATATTCACAAATCTTATCGTGAACTATTTGAGGAGAGTTTTAAGATTTAAAAGGTCAATAAAGCTATATTGAAAAAGGTAAATGATCTTGAAAGAGAGAAAGAAAAACTCATATGTGTCCTTCAGGACTCTACCAAAAATTTGAGTGAGTTGAAATGTTAATGTGAATTGGAAGCCAAAGTTAAAACCTTAACAAGTGATCTTGAAAAATCCAAGTATGGTCGGGTTATCTTCAAAATGGTAATATAACCGCTAGTACATCCAAGACCATGTTCATCTTGACCGTTAACAAAGCTCAGAATATTACTTATCCTGAACCAAAGGTTAAAAATATCTTAAGATCGAGACCTATTAGACAATGTAGTGTCAATCGTCCTACATATCGCAACAACCTCCAGGCAGATTTGAACCTAGGTTTATTCCCACTTGTCACCATTGTGGGACTGTAGGACACTCAAGACCTAGATGTAATAAGGTCGCGACTAGAAGTAAAAGTCAGGATGTCTCGAGCATGGTTAACTTCATCGCCAGTCAGGTTAGCTACTTAACTAAGATGATGACACGATTAACTAAAATCACTTCTATTTCTAAAAAGGTTTGGGTTAAAAAGAGTGACCTAGAAGGTTGTGAGATTGATCATTTTCTTAATGATAAGAGCATCTATAGTTATCCTTGATTAGTTTCTTAGGTGCATGTATATACAGGTTATTGAGTCCATTCATTCTTGCATTCATCTCACTTATTTGTGTTTTATTTTTATTTTCGTTGTATGTTTTCATTTTCTTTAGGTATTGATTTGTTTTATGCATTAAAAAAAATAAAAAGGATTTTTGGGCTCAAAACATTTCATGGTGTTCTTAAACATTGCATTTGTGAACACATATGCTTTCATCAGTTCTAAACTGTCATTTCCATTACTTGGTTCGGTTGAATATGGAGTATTGAGTATAAGTTTCTTCATGTACAATCTGCACAGCACACACTGTGATCTTATGAGTGAATTTGGACTGTATGTGTGAGATTTGTGATGGCGGTCATGTGTTGGTAAGGTGGGCTTGAATGTGAATTGACCTACATTTAGATGACCTTAGCTTATGATTCATTTCCATGCATTATTCAAAAAAAATTATAAATTTTCTTGGTTCATCTTATACTGTTGTTCGAAGCCTATTTGACTCGAGTAATTAAGCCTGCGGTGTTTCTCATAACCTGGAGCCTATGGTCGACTAACTTGAGTTAACCTACCTAAAGCTCGTTACAGAGGTCAATTTAGTCATTTAATGAATAAGAGCCTGCTCATAAGATGCAATATTTGAGAAAAGTNATTTAGATGACCTTAGCTTATGATTCATTTCCATGCATTATTCAAAAAAAATTATAAATTTTCTTGGTTCATCTTATACTGTTGTTCGAAGCCTATTTGACTCGAGTAATTAAGCCTGCGGTGTTTCTCATAACCTGGAGCCTATGGTCGACTAACTTGAGTTAACCTACCTAAAGCTCGTTACAGAGGTCAATTTAGTCATTTAATGAATAAGAGCCTGCTCATAAGATGCAATATTTGAGAAAAGTAACATAAAAATTATATGCTCAAATTCAAGGGGAGAAAAGATAAATATTTATGTAATTGAGCTTGGTTTCAAGTCCTAAAAATCTTATGGGTTTGACTCTTGCCAGTAAAGAAAAATGTTATTTAACAGTGATGGTCGCATGTCTTTCTCACAAATTTAAGGTTTGGAGTCATGTTCACGAGAATATAGTGGCACTTTACACACGCGAGTCTTTTATGCACTTTACTCCATTTTGAACTTGATTGAGTACGTGAGGAAGTTTTGTTGATAATGCGTGACTTGTGAGCAAATGCATTTTTGAGTTCATCTGGCTGTTCAAGGCTTAATTAATTTTAAAAAAGGGTGCAATTTTTGTCATTAAGTTTGTCGTTGGCTTATCGCTAGGTCATGCTCGAGCGATAGAAGCAGAAGCTGGCTCCCTCGCATATCTCTCGACCCTCACTCGAGCGACAGCTTGTATTTTTGAATTTTAACGTTATTGTTCAGGGTTTTACGTATTTTCCTCCTTTCGTTTCTCAATTTCTTCGACAATTCTCAAACCCACATCAAATTTGTGGTTTACCGACACTTTAAACACTCCAAATCATTCAATTGTGGTACTAATTTATTGAATCAACAACCTTTAAAGGTAAATCCCTTAAACCCATTTTTTTCTCCCCTTTTTGCAAATTCTTTTGGGGTTTGATGATTTTTGGTCATTTGTTTTGTCATTGTTGGCATGTACACTGCATAGTTGTTCATTGACATCAATTATTGCTCAATTTTGAACAAATATTAGATTTTTTGGATTGTTTTGGGCGATTTTTCTCCTTGTTCTTCATTGTCTTTGCCTCTATTTCATTTTCAATGTCAATTGGTGGATTGGGGATGGTCTTGGATGGTTGATGGACATTTGTTGCATGGAGTATTGGTGTTGGGGCAATGTTGGGTGATTGCTTTCAATTTTGGGAGTATGTTTTTGATATTTTTTGTCCGATTTTGGCCTAAGTTTTAGGATGATTAAGGATTCATGGTATGTGGTTGTGTTCGTTGAAGTGGTTGATGTAATGTTTGCATTGGTAGTCTCAAACTTGCAAATGAAATGTGATTGTTCCATTGTTTTTGGTGTTGACACCGCGATGCGATGCCATGTCACTACGGCATGACATCACGACACGCGTCCTATCTTCACATTGCCTACACTCTAGGGAACGTAACATTTATGCTCTTTGCCTCGGTTTGTAAGCTTTTATCTGTCTCATACATATCATGCATATCATATCGAGGCATTGATATATTGGTTTTACACATTTCAGATGCCGCCAATAGAGCTCGTACTGCTACAACGACAACTGGTACATCCATCTCTTATAGTAGGTCTAGGTTTGTTTCTACTTTTGGGTCGTAGTTTTCATTGAGACTTGTTTTGTTTGAGCTTGACGTCATTATGTCTGACCTATCACCCGACCTCGCTACCATTTTCACTTCTCGGGGTTGGGAACCTTTGTTGATCGAGTTAATCTGATATATGATCCAGAGTGCGCCACAATTTATCAAGATTTTGATGATTGTTGGAGAGAGAATAGAGCCAAGTTTGAGACTTCAAAGAGTTGATAAAGTTGGTCATTTACATGTTCGAGCAATGGAGTCCATAATATTGAACACAACAAGCTAATGGTCAAGTAACATGTTGGGGATGGAAGCCGAAACGGGTTGGAATGCACTCAATTTTTAGTCTCAATTTGAGACCCATTTTTGGCATAGAATAAGTTCGAATTTAAAGATTTGTATTTCCAGAAGATTTGTAGCCCTTGAAGTAAGCTTTCCTACATATTTTGAATCACCTCAATCGGATATCGGAAGGGGAAGTATGATCGAAATATTGAAAGCTGAACCTGGAAGCCAAAGTTTAACCCGCGCCCATTCCTAGGCGCCCCCGCGCCCAATTGAAACCGCATTTTACAAGAGGTATTGGTGCCCCCACGCCATTCCAAGGTGCCCCCATGCCCAACATTTACAGGGGTGTTGGCGCTCCCGCGCCATGTAGTGGCACCCTCGCGCCCAACAGTCGGACATAATATTTTATTTTTCTCGAATTTTCTACTTTCCTTAGAACTCTAATTTAACAATATCTTTTAGAATATTTTCGAGATAATTAGTACTTTCTAGGGTTTTTCATACTTGGTATAAATAGGATTTATTATTACATTGTAAGAAGACTTTTGACATTATGAATTAATGAGATTTTCTTTCCATGGGTTCTACAATGAACTTTCGAACTTATCAAATATTATAGTAATATTTGTGGCATTCAAACATCGGATCGTGGGTTCTTCATTGTTTAATCAAGGGGTTCAACACATCTACGTTTTGGTTCCCGTAATTGGGTTCAAATCCAAAACCTAGAAC
>CAIGRK010072624.1:0-11431 GCA_903798315.1 Fraxinus greggii
CTTAGTTTCATTTCAAACTGTCAGCAGTTTCCTCAGAATATCTCCCCCACAATTGGTATACTTTCTCTCTCATCATTTCTTGAAATTTGTGTGTGTGTGTGTGTGAGTGTTGGGCTGTGTCTGCTTGTCCCTTCTGATGGGATTTCCAATTGCATATAGCAATTGAAGAGGGAAAGGGAAATATGTGAAAAGTTCTTGTGGGGCTTTTTAGAGCAGGTTTGGGTGATCTTTTAAGTAGCTTTTTCGCCTAAAAAAAAAAAGAAGAGAAAGAAAGATATTTTTTGGCTTCTTTTGAGCTTTTAAGCTAAGTCATGCTTATTTTAAGTTGATTTGCTTTTCTTTTACATTTTATTTGTTTTTACTATTTTTTACTCCTCCAACCATTTGATGGCTGGTAAGGTGTAGTATGAAGTTTGAATAATAGGAATCAAGAAAAAAGAAGAAGCTATAATTTGTGTACTTCTGTATCAGTCCAATATGCATACCATACTCTTAACATTCAAAAGTGTTGTATTTGATAAAACTTCTTCATCATGCAAGTTTTTTCCTCAAAAGAACTAAATAAATTGATAAAAAATTATGCTTCGAAACTATAATTTTTGATAGTTATCGATTTGTGACATTTGATCTTGATCGGAGGAGTATGTTGCGAATTAATTCTGCACAATTGTGATCTTTGAGGTCGATTTTCCTATGTCCAGGAGTGGACTTCAAGATAAAGCTGTTAACAACTGGTGGAAAAAGACTGAAGCTGACCATTTGGGATACAGGTAACTGAAATATGAAGTTAATCTCGAAATGAAATACAGGTGAAATTTCTTGTTCGCTTTCAAATATTTATGTTCGTCAACTTGGAGTTGAATGTACAAAATCGGTATTCAATTCAAATATGATGGAATCATTTCCGCATCTAATTCCAACTCCATGCTGCCAAAAAGTTACATATTGACTTGTATGAGTTTATCACAATGCAGCGGGGCAGGAAAGGTTTGGAATATTAACGAGTTCATACTATAGAGGCGCACATGGAATCATTTTAGGTATGCTACGTCGTTTATTGCTTTACTTGATAAACTTAGTTCCGGAGGTGATATATTGAAGTTTGCTTTAGTCATTATCTTGGAAAAACCACACGAGGCGTTTTCACAATTTTAATTCTATTATCGGCTGTTTCGTCTTAGCAGAGTTGGACACTCTTGTTTCGGAATTGGGCTATACTCCTGCCTAAAGTTTAGGCCTTTTTTTTTCCTTTAAAAAGATTTAGTCGGCTCCAAAAGTCCATGTCCACTCGAGCTCTAAATTATAGCCTACTCCCAAATTTAGTTCTAGTTCCACCCCTGGTTGTCAGTTACATCTCTTGTAATGTTCCCCAATTTTAGGCCATTTTCTTTCCTTTAAAAAGATTTAGTCAGCTCCGAAAGTCCATGTCCCCTTCTTCTATTTTCCATTGGTAGTTTATTGCCATTGTTCATTGTGTCCGTTTATTGTAAGTGCTCATTATGAGATTTCCCAACCTGGTCATATTTTTATAATATGATGTATTGTGTTGGTATTTACACGTGGAAGTAACTACTGGATTATTTCATTGCTTATCACAGTTTATGACGTAACAAGACGAGAGACATTTACGAATCTATTGGAGATATGGGCGAAGGAACTAGAGCTTTACTCGACAAATCCCGATTGTATCAAGATACTAGTTGGGAACAAAGTTGATAAAGTGAGTTGCGTGGCTATCGTATAGTGCATGTTTGGTACATATGATTAACAGTTTTTATCTTTTTTTCCTTTTTCAGCCTATTCACCCATGTCCAATATAATACACCATGTTCACCAGCACCATCAGTGTCACCCCCTCGAACGCGCACAATAACTGAGAAAATGGATCTGTAGTTGGCTTCCTCTGATATTTTCTATCGCCTACTTGTTCCTTCCTTTTTTCTTTTATTTTCTATCTTTGCAAAGGGGTATGACTTTTTATACTTTGAATGCAAGGAAAGATAAACTTTTGAAACTCCATGGGAGCAGAGACACACTCTTTGACTTATTAGAAGCTTGTGTAAATCAACATTTGTTTTTCGGTTTTCATAACCTTTAAAGAAACAATATATAATTCTATTTTCAGGATAGTGAGAGGGAAGTTACTGTGGAGGAGGGGATGGCTCTTGCACAGAAGCACAAGTGTTCATTTCTCGAATGCAGTGCTAAGACTAGAGAAAATGTGCAGCAGTGCTTTAAAGAGCTAACAATGAAGGTATACCTGAAAAAGCACACTTCCGCCGATATACGTTAATATTAACGTTAAATGCAGAATATGCATTTTGTACTTAGTTTCCCAAGATAGCACTTTCTTGTTTTTTTTGGTCTATCCATGAAGCATGAAGTACGCAGTTGTATTGAATATAGTTGAGCGAAAAAAATTACGATTGTGTCTTTCTGAGAACGGAGGGGAACAGTTATACTAAAGAAGAAACACGGGGTGCAACTTCATAAGTCACTTTCTTCCTTTCCCCTTGAACTGAGAGGACTTCCTAAATAATGCCTTGAATGTCTGTAATATGCAGAAATAGGTAACTATAATACTTAAAAGGTTATTATTTCTTAGATATTAATCTGTTTGATGTGTCCACGTTTCATCCCAAGGACGTGAATCTAGCATCAGCAAGCAGGTGTGGAGCATGCATTATTAGATTTCGGGCCTCGTGTTCGTATTTGATATGATCAAATGACTTGATGCTTCAAAAGCTAATAGATTCATAAAGCTTCAGTGTTGTACTGTGTGGAACCTAATCATGCTATACACTTAACCCCCTCAATCTTGGATCAAACTTCGTAGCAAGGCCACTTATTGTGTGTGTAAGAGGCACGACAATCACCTTGTATTCTTCTTCTCCATTGTAGTTAAAATCTGCAGGGGAAGTGGATATAGCTTTCCTAATTTAGTGTCAATTACTATAAATTTGCATGTTTGTTTATCTTATTTTCGCTAGCATTTTGTTTATTATTGCTGTCGTAAGAAGGGATTGTGTCTTAATCTCTAACATTGAAGATTAACGCCAAACCTTCCGTTGCTTAGTATATGAATGTATTCTATGTTCCATTACAGATCCTGGAAATACCTAGTCTATTGGAGAAAGGGTCTACGCCCGTGAAGAACCAAATTTTGAAACAGAAACAAGTTTGTCACTCCCAGCACAACAACAATTGCTGTTCCTAGTCGAAATACTTGGAGACACAAATCTGGAAATGCAGTTGACAATGGGGAAAGAAGGAACGCCTAAGCAGAGCATCCTTTAGAAACACAGTTGTCATCCCTCACCATATGATCGATTTCAATAAGGATCATGGTTGTGGAATCTTTTTCTTTCTTTCTTTCCTTGTTTTTTTAAATGTAAATTTGGATGGTTTTGGTTTTTCCATTCTTTTAATCTTTACATAATATATGATATATATGTATTACAATCTTTGATTATGAGAATAATATATAAACTCTTTATAGCTCAACGCACGTGTAAATTTACAGACATGAAATAGATTGTGGTCATACGCTGAAAGTGGATTTNAGCAGAGCATCCTTTAGAAACACACTTGTCATCCCTCACCATATGATCGATTTCAATAAGGATCATGGTTGTGGAATCTTTTTCTTTCTTTCTTTCCTTGTTTTTTTAAATGTAAATTTGGATGGTTTTGGTTTTTCCATTCTTTTAATCTTTACATAATATATGATATATATGTATTACAATCTTTGATTATGAGAATAATATATAAACTCTTTATAGCTCAACGCACGTGTAAATTTACAGACATGAAATAGATTGTGGTCATACGCTGAAAGTGGATTTCGAATAACGTTTTCGGGCTGTTTTTGACTAATATCTCTTTTGGTTACTTTTGTATTATCTTTCTGCTATTCGAGTGCATCGAGCAAAAAGGTTAAACTCCTATTTGGTAGAGATCAAAATCAATTTTTTTAGAAAAGTTGACGGAATTTGTGGTTGAAAAGTGGGTCTTACGAAATGTGTGGCTAAAATTAATTGTTGACTTGACTTGAATTTTAAGAGTGTTGAGAAAAATAAATGTAGTCTCTCTCTTTTAAGCGGAACTATATAATGTTGTTCTAATTTTAGCGTGCATGCGGTTGAATCATATTAATGTGGCATTTTCATTTCGATCAACCTCCTAGTCACATTTCAAAAGTAGACATATAAATTTGGATGGTTTTGGTTCTTCCATTCTTTTAATCTTTACATAATACATGATATATGTATTACAATCTTTGTTTATGGGAAGAATATATAAACTCTATATAAGCTTGTGTAAATTTACACACATGAAACAGATTATGGTCATACGTGGAAAGTGGATTTTGACGTTCTCTGACTATTTTTGACTCGTATATCTTCTGGTTATCTTTGTATTATCTTTTTGCCAATTGAGTTAGTCGAGCAAAAATGGTAAGCCCTTGTTTGGTAGAGATTAAAAATCAGATTTTTAGCAGATTTTGATAAAAGTTGTGGAATATGCGGTTGGAAAGTTGTGGGTTTTATAAAATGTGAGGTTGAAATTAATTGTTGACTTTGAGTTTGATTTTAATGGCTAGTTTTGGGGAAAATAAATGTAGTCTCTCTCTCTTTTGAGCCGAACTATATAATGTTGTTCCAATTTTAGCCTGCATGTTTAATGGCTAGGTTTGGGGAAAATAAATGTAGCCCCTCTCTCTTTTGAGCGGAACTATATAATGTTGTTCCAATTTTAGCCTGCATGCATGCATGCTGTTGAATCATATTAACGTGGCATTTTCATTTGGATCAACCTCCTAGTCACATTTCAAAAGTAGACAAATTTAAGTTTCTTTGAGATATTAACAAAGCCACAGTTGGCTTGCAGACCCTGAGTTTCCATGGATTCCTATGATTTTCGACTCGTAGTTAATGTCGGAAACTTAAGTCTTATTTTGTATTCGTTTTTCAATCCTCTTTTAAGGAATTCAATAAGAACGAGGAAATAAGAGTTGCGAAAATAGCTATAGCTCAGACACATGTACTCACTCGAAAAACCTCTTAATAAGGTCCAAATACTTAAAATTAGGTTGGCACGCTGTACAAGAAAAAATGTAGATATCTGCACTTTCCTCTGCCGGCATGTAGCTGTCTTATGCCACACTATTCCTATTTGGGTTGAACTTTTCAGATCATCTACCTTGGAAAATCAGTTTGAACTTTCCGCACAAAAGGCCAGCCAGCATCAAACAAGTTTGAGAATATACATACTTAAAATCATCTAGCCTAAGACAGGAAGAGCCTTATATTTACATCTACCTTGTTACAACTTCTCTTCAATCCCGATCCTCGACCCTTGCAATGGCTTATTCTCGTCTTTGCAGAAGGCTTATTATTGCATGCTCAATATTGCTGGCCATTGTTGTTTCTGGAGTTAATTGTGTTGAAATTTTCCATGAGTGGATTGTTTCAGTTGATAACACTATCAACCCTGTCTCAGTTTCTCAACCTGTATGACTTTTTCGATATAACTAGAAATGAATCAATTGAGAAGCAAAAGAGAATTTATATGGTCGACCCCAAATTTATTTTATATACGCACTAACTGTATGTGACTGTTGCGTGGCAGGTTATTACAATCAATGGAATGTTTCCAGGGCCACTCATCAATGCCACAACCAATGATGTTGTTCATGTCAATGTGTTCAACAATCTGGATGAACATTTACTCATAACATGGTAAGAGTAGAGGAATCAAACTGGGATTGACCCTGTCGTGTTTGATAAGATGGATTGGACATAAGCATACTAATAAAATCTTGTTCGTTTTAATGTCTAATCTAGTTGAGCACTGTGGCCCACCAAATTTTCAGGAATGGAATACAACAGAGGCTAAATTCATGGCAGGATGGAGTTTCCGGCACAAACTGTCCAATTAAAGCCAGGGGTAACTGGACTTATGTATTTCAAACCAAAGATCAGATTGGCACCTTTACATACTTCCCCTCCATTAATTTCCAGAAGGTTGCTGGAGGATATGGACCTATTCGAGTCAACAATCGGAATGTTATTCTCGTGCCTTTCCCTAAACCAGAAGCCGAATTTGATCTTCTTATTGGTGACTGGTTTGAAGCTGATTACAAGGTAAATCATCATCACCCACTCATTAGTTGAAAATTTCCAAAATTTGATGGAATTTTTGTTCGTGATAATCAGGAAATTAGATCACTGGTGCAAGAGAGTTGGGGTATTCCTGATGTGATGCTGATGAATGGTAAAGCGCCTTATGGATATTCAAATTCCACGGACTATGAATCTTTAACTGTCACGAAAGGTAAGAAAAAGTAGTTCCTCTGTTCTACTTCTAGAAGCTGATTTATATGTCAATTATGAGTGGAATAGTTTCTTAAAAACTACAATTAGCCATTTCTCCAATATATCAACCCTCAACGCAACTCGACTATGGCATGTTTGATAGGTTGGTGTGAACGTGATTAAGGAAGAACATAAATTAAAATCAGAGTAGGTTGTAGGTATGAGGTATCTAGTGATGCACCTAGTAATGCGTTGTTGGGATATTTGGTATCCTGAATTTTGTTGCACTCAATATGATCAAAGAAAAAAAGAAGTTAAAATCTCGTGTCTTGTATCAATATTGCATTTTGTCATATCTTGTGAGAAGTATTAAATAATACTGGATATCAAGCTATACTAAGGAAGAAAAAAATATTAACTCCTGTTCAATTATAGGATAAAATGTTGCAGTAATTAGTGTCAATGCGGTAACTATACCTTAATTTTATTCAACCGGATAAATATACTTTAATGTTATTTCAATAAGGTAATTACACTTTAATTTGACTTCAATTAAGACAAATTCGTCAAATGCTACTGATGGAAATCAATTACATGGCACTCAATAAATAATGATAATCACACATAACTGTTAGTTGCTGACATGAAATAAGTACAGCTTGAGTGAAATAAATGACGATAATCATTTATTGACCATCATGTAATCAATTTTCATCTATTCAGGTCATGGCTTTTTATGTGCTGTTAATGTTTCAAATCGGTACTGATACGAGTTTATGAACAAATCTTGATCATATGCACAGGGAAGACTTATCGAATTAGAGTTTCAAATGTGGGAAGTGTATTCAGTTTCAACTTCAGAATTCAAAATCACAAGATGTTGCTAGTTGAAACAGAAGGGTCATACACCAACCAGATCATATTGGACTCTCTTGATGTGCACGTCGGACAGTCCTATTCTGTTCTTGTTACTGCCAATCAAGATGAAGCCGATTATTACATGGTTGCTAGTCCAAAATTGTTCGACACCAATTTCAGTAATACCCCCTATCTTGTCGGAAATGGAGTATTACACTATGCCAACTCGATTGCAACAGTCGGGGGGCCTGTTCCAAATGGACCCGATCCATTCGACATAGAGTTTTCAATAAATCAAGCTAAATCTGTCAGGTCAGTAATTTGTATCAGAATTTTTTTGATATTTAAATTGTTTCAAACGCGTTGTGAATGATTACAAGTATAGCTTTTTACCAGCATAACTAACATACTAGCATTTTGTTGTTGTGAAAATAGATGGAACTTGACTACCGGTGCTGCAAGGCCTAATCCACAAGGCACGTTCAATGTATCGAACATTACCTTAACACAGACCTTTATCCTCCATGGATCAAAAGCTGAAATTAACGGCATGCTGCGCTATGTAGTCAACAATGTGTCGTATTTGACTCCAGATACGGCATTAAAACCAGCAGACTACTTCAGAAATGGTTCTGGTGTGTATGAACTCGATGCATTTCCAGTCCGTTCTGTCCACGATGTTGCTGCATATGGAACTTCCGTTGTAACGGGAGTTCTCAAAGGATGGCTCGAAATTGTGTTCAATAATGATCATGAAGTCATGGACTCTTGGCATTTGGATGGCTTTGGATTTTATGTGGTAGGGTAAGGTTTCAATCACAATTACTTTTTTTTTTGCTCATATTATCTTAATTTATTTAATTATCTAGCGTCATTATACATGTTCACGTTGCTTTTTCAAAAAATAAGTTAAAATCTTATCCATAATACTATACTATCTATTTCTATCCAAAACTACGTACCAAACATGCACTAATTTTGTAGCCGTTGTTTATTGTTAGATTTGGCGAGGGAGAATGGACACCAGAATCACACAATACATACAACCTCTATGATCCAGTTGTTCGTTCGACAGTTCAAGTGTATCCTGGTAGATGGACTGCAGTGTATGCATTCCTTGACAATCCCGGTATGTGGAATTTGAGATCTCAAAATTTACAGCACTGGTACATGGGACAAGAGCTATACATACGGGTTCATAATGACGACCCCAACCCTGCCAAGGAGCGTCCACCGCCTGAAAACCTCCTTTTATGTGGTTAGTGCCAAATATATGTATATGAACGTGCTAGTGCACGTATGCATAAACTACTCGTGTAACTTAGGTATATTTCTTGTACCATTGCAGGAATTTTTGATGAATCTCCTTCCCCATCTGGTGCACCTGCTCCACAGCCGAGATGGTGACTCACTCGTTGGATCCCTTGATTTTCTGATGGCCGATATTAATTGGAATTTTGGTTCATAGCAGTGATCTGAATTGCCATAGTGAAGAATAAATTTTTTTTTTCTAGTGAATTCGCATATAGAATTATCGTAATGTAATTTTCTAGCTCTGCCTTACCAATTTGTTATTATTAGTAGTTGTTACATATTTGGGGACTACTGACATTTATAATTTGAATGTTCGATATAGTTGGTCATAGAAGGACTATTTCGTGATCTTCATAATATGTATTTCCAAGATCTCGTGTAATCACATCTATAATTGTATGTTCACATCAGCTTTGTAGCAATTTATAATAATAAAAGGTAGGTAGTGAATGACTCAACGATTGACTCGGTCATTAGTACCTTGATCAAGTCGATAGTCGATTTGAATTCGATAATTCGTCACTTGTTTTATTTATGTTGGGAATTGGTTTGGATAAGTTGGTTTCGGAAATATTTTTTTATCAATTAGAGTCAATGCAGAATAAGTAGTTGTACGGAATGAGATATTAAGATCGAGACATACACACATTTGTCCATTTTGAGTGCTCTTGAAATAGACACATTTGTCATACTCATTGATTTTGAAGCCATTCGACATTATTACCGTGTCAAATTTTTCATGCCATTTATTAGGAGCCTGCATTAATCCATAAAGTGATTTAACAAGTCGACACACTATCTTTCCTTGTCCTGGGGCCACAAATCCTTCAGGTTGCTCCATATAGATTTCTTCGTCTAATTCCCCATTCAGAAAAGCTGTTTAACATCCATTTGATGTATATCCAAGCCATTCAATGCTGATATCGCAATAAGCATACGTCTGGAAGTAATCTTTGTTACTGGTGAATACGTATCGAAATAATCAAGACCTTCTTTTTGCTTGTAGCCTTTTGCGACAAGTCTAGCTTTATACTTGTCAATTGACCCATCTGCTTTCATTTTCTTTTTGAAAATCCATTTACAACCTAATGGCTTATTTCCAGGGGGAAGGTCTACTAATTCCCATGNATATAGATTTATTCGTCTAATTCTCCATTCAGAAAGGCCGGTTTAACATCCATTTGATGTATATCCAAGCCATTCAATGCTGCTATCGCAATAAGTATACGTATGGAAGTAATTTTTGTTACCGGTGAATATGTATTGAAATAATCATTACCTTCTTTTTGCTTGTAGCCTTTAGCGAAAATTCTAGCTTTATACTTGTCAATTCATCCATCTGCTTTCATTTTTCTTTTGAAAATCCATTTACACCACAATGACTTATTGTCATGAGGAAGGTCTACTAATTCCCACGTATAATTTTGTAGTATGGATTCAATTTCACTATTAATCGCTTCTTTCCAAAATGAAGCTTCAGTTGATGACTTAGCCTCTTTATAACTTTGAGGTTCATTTTCTAACAAATATGTTAGAAAATTAGGCCCAAAGGAGGTTGTCTTCCTAGCCCTCTTGCTGCGTCTAGGTTCTTCTTTATTTACAATCTCTTCTTTCTCACGAAGTCTTTTCAGTGAATTTGATTCACTTTGCAGGTTATAAGAAAAAACATTTTCGAAAAATGTAGCATCTCTCGATTCAATAATCGTATTAACATGCACATCAGGTATTTCGAATTTATGTACAATAAATCTCTATGCACTACTATGATAGGTATAACTAATGAATATGCAATCAATTGTTTTAGGTTCTATCTTAACCTTTGTAGGTTTGGGAACAGCTACCTTGACCAAGCATCCCCATACTTTAAATATTTATAATTAGGTTTGTGACATTTTCATAATTCATAAGGAATCTTGTGCATTTTTCGATGTGACAATTTGATTGGCAGAAAGCAAAGCTTTCCCCCACAAGTTCTTCGGTAATCTAGAACATATCAACATAGCATTTATCATCTTCTTCAATGTTCGATTTTTGCGTTCAACAATGCCATTAGATTGAGGAGAATAAGGCGCGGTAGTTTAATGAATAATTCCATGTTCCGAACAGAATTGTTTAACGGAGAATCATATTCACCACCTCTACCACTTCTTATTGCCTTAATCTTTTTTGCTAAGTTTATTTTCAACCTCTAACTTATAGTGTTTCAACACTTCAATTGCTTCATTTTTGCATTTGAGTAAATACACGTAGCAATATCGAGTGCAATCACCGATGAAAGTGATAAAGTACTTATTACAGCCTCTAGTTTGCACAAATTTTAAATCACAAATATCGGTGTGAATTAAATCTAGTGGTTCGGTACTTCTTTCGACAGAACGAAAGGGTAAATGAGCCATTTTTGCTTCTATACATATATCACACTTGTGACTAGGATCTAAATCGCATTTTGGTAATAAATCCAATTTGATTTGTCCATGCAAAGTATTATAATTTATATGTCCTAATCGTTTATACCAAATATTAAATGAGTCAAGCAAGTNAAAGTACTTTTTACCACCTCTAGTATGAACAAACTTTAAATCACAAATATCAGTGTGAATTAAATCTAGAGGTTAGGTACTTCTTTCGACAGAACGAAAGGGTAAACGAGCCATTTTTGCTTCTATACATATATCACACTTGTGACTAGGATCTAATCGCATTTTGGTAATAAATCCAATTTGATTTGTCCATGCAAAGTATTATAATTTATATGTCCTAATCGTTTATACCAAATATTAAATGAGTCAAGCAAGTAAGAAGAAGACGTCCTTTTATCCATAATAAGAGTTACAACAGTTGTTATATTCAACCTAAAGAGCCCCTTATTTAGGTACCCATTTCCTACAAACATATCATTCTTTGTAAGTACAAATTTGTCCGAAATAAACACTAACTTAAAC
>CAIGRK010072689.1:0-34733 GCA_903798315.1 Fraxinus greggii
CGTGATTTGTATTCACCGCCGGAAACCCGAACGGAAATGTCTCGTGTCGTCAAGCTTATCCCACGTCCATCTATCTGGAGCTATCTTGATCGTTGATCGGCATTTGCGTGTCGAATTTGGCTTGCGCAAGCACGAGTGGGCCCCACATCTGTTGGCAACATTTTTTGAGGTCAACATCTCTCTTCTCAAAATACTCATTTTCCTTTTTCTCTTGTGGCTCTACTCTTTTTTTCTAACAATTAGCTACCTCACTATTTTTTTTCTCTTGCTCTCTTGTTATGAAAGATCAATCTTACTCTCTGTTTCTCTCATTATTTTATCTTCTTCACTTTTCAATTTGATTTGATCTTCATAAATTTTTTTTTTTATATTAACAGCGCAAGAGTAATAAATCTCTCATCTTTAGTAAAAATGTACCTATTTTTCTACACATCATGCATCACCTTCCTTACATATTGCCTGGCCTCCACAACAAAACATGCCCAAAATGCATAGAAACTACATCACATATGACTTGATCATGATACTCCCAATTGAGAAACTCACCATTACTCACATATTCATCATAACTTCTGCACATTCATTCAATCATTGCAATTTGTAAAGTCTAGAATGTTTTAGTATAGTTAACAATAAATTCTCAACAAGTGTAGTGCTAGCCACATTGGTACAACTACTCCCATCAATAATCATACTACATACATTGTTTTGACATGGCTTCTCATATGAAATATTTTCTCCTTTTATTTCTTCAAGTCATCCACTTTGATTTGTGCACTAAGAGCTCGCTTTGTAACCAATAGTTCTCCCACTGCATACTCCACTTTCTCACAATCACTACCATCCTCCAATTTCGGCATATTATCATAATCGCCCGCACTATCACTCAACACTTCGCCACTGTCTTATGATATCCCTATTCCTAGAACTTTGGGAGTCCGCCTTGGGTGTAATATTACTAGAAACTTCATCTCTCCCTTCGGTAGCTTAGTTCTACTCTTTGAAACAGCCACATCACCTTTATTACTATCCTACTTCGGTTTCTAAGAAGGGTCAGAACCCGATGGATATGTAACTGCCCCCTTCCTCTTCAATTGCATCTTCACTTTCATAGCTACATGTAGCATATTCTTCAACTCCACAGTGTTGTAATTCTACCACATTATCTATCTCCATATTCAAACCATTCAAAAATCGGGTCATGGTGGCCTCCCAATACTCCTCAACATTAGCTCAAATCATGACAATCTACATCCCTTCGTGACAATCTTCCACCCTCCTAGATCCTTGATAAATGCTTTTTAATTGGATTGATGACTCAGAAGACGAAGAACACGAAAAACGAAGATAATGACTCAAACAAAAAAAAAAAAGAATATAACCTTTATTTTTGGAGTAAGCTCTGATACCAATTGATACGAACTCATATAGCTACAATTGCTGCGTGAGTTCGCATCAGACATACACCTTTAGCTCTGTGAAAGAAAGCCTCTCGTAAGTTTTGTAAAGGGAACTTATTTGTGGGATAAAATCCTACAAACCTTAAAATGTAGACGAACGATATTTATACTTGTTGAAAATAAATCATATTAGAAGATATGTAAATTGGAATAAAGGAAGGGTGGTGGATACTTGGATCGTGCGGAGATTTGTAGAAGAGGATAACTGGAATGAGCAGCTAAAGTAAATGGCAGAGTCGGTGAATTGCTGGACGGTATGGGATAGATCCTCCAACATGTAGGAATTCCATGGCTTCTCCATGGTCTGATCTAATGGTGGCAGTGGCAACAGGGATGAGGTTCCTCTTCTCCCATCTCAATTCTGTATCTTCTTCTTCTCTCTTTTCAGATGGCGTACATGTAATTATTTTATATTTTATTCAACCATGTAAATTGGTTTTTCATAAGACTTTTCTAACATATATAAAACAAATTATCAATGATTTTGCTACAATAATTACATAAAACATAAAGCCCCCTCTGGATTCAATTGTTTTAAAATATATTTTATCAAAATTTATTTTTAATCGTACATTTTTCTATAAAATAATATTACGTGTAAATTCAAAATTTCTCCTTTTTAACTACACATTTTCAAAAAAATTACTATTTCAAAATATATTTTCTCCCAAAATCTCATATTTTAGCCCATGTTTGATTTTATTTAGATTAAAATTCTTTATTTCTTATACTCATTTTAATCACATATTTACATAATAAATATTTAGTACAAAAATTCAAATTTTTTTCCTACTTTTCAACTGTATATTCTTCAAAATATTCAATATTTAAAATATTATTTTTCTCCAATTATTATTATTATTATTATTATTGCAATGACCATCAGATTAATATTGACTTAATATCTCAAAATAATTTTAAAATCTCATAATAAATAATTTTTGAATAATCACAATTTTTACTTTTTACACCATATTTTAATTGCAATTAAGATTCTTAATATTTGTTCATTATAGCACTAATACCCCTAACGATTTTTTATGTCATTTTTATTTTCAAACTTTTTCATTAGTTAATACATTTTGTATTTGATAATAATTTTATATTCAAAAGTGCATTGAAATAACACAAAATAATTTATTTTTCCATCATATTTTTAAAAAATAAATAAATAAAAAGTGCAATTTTTTCCTTCATTTTTAAGTATGAAAACAAAATATTTTGATATAAATTATCATAAGAAATGAGAAGTACTAATTAATGGAATGTTCAAAATAAGAATTCAATGAAAAAATGTTAAGGAAATAATTGCTACATTAAGCAAATATTACGAAACTTAATTATAATTAAAATATCCTGTAACAAATAAAATTTTTGATGGTAATATAATCACCAATCATTTTTTTCCTTAGAACGGATTGCCTTGACCTTTCAAAGGACTATGAATCCAATATGGCTGGATTGATTTTAGCTCTTGTTTGATTTTCATTATTTTCAAAATATTTTTTTTCTTTTTTTAACACACAATTTTTAATAAAATAATATTATACGTAAACTTAAAATTTTTCCTTATTTTTTAATCACACATTATTTTTCAATCTACTATTAAAAAATATATTTTTTCAATAAAATAGGGCTCAGATAAGTTCTTAGTAGGATTAAATTGAAACAAATGCCCCCCGCTAAATACACTATTACCAATTTACCCTTGACTCCTCTTTGGCTGAAATTGAAAGAGAGGTTAGTTTGGGCATCGGATAAAAGAGGGCTCAGATTGATATCATCCCTTGACACGGCTTCACATCCATTAGCAGCAGATCTATCCTCCCTCTCGTTCGCGAACTCTATACATTTAGACATCTTCTGTATAAAATACTCTTCCTTTCAAATTATTGCCGCTTTAATTCTCCCTTCCACTTGGTATTCCTCGACAACTCTGCTTCTCAATCTCTGTAATTAAATTTCAAACAGAACAAGATAAGGAAACCCTAGATCCATCAATTGTACGAGTTCTTCGGAAAGAATGAATTTTTTTTTTTTTTTTGGTCTCCAACCTAAATGAAACATTTAAGTGCAGGGAAGATAAACCAAATGAAATTATGGGTTGAAGAAAAATAATTATTTTTTGTGATTCTTTCTTGACATGTCATGGACTCCTGATTATTTTTCTAAAGGGATTCCTGATAGGTGGTATATATTGCTCGGAGGACGAGGATCAGGATAAAGAGATCTGATGGCTGATACTCAGAGGTTGGAAGGGAGCCAACCGGTTGATCTTTCCAAGCACCCTTCTGGAATTGTGCCTACTCTCCAGTAAAATTTCTGTCATTCCTGTTCGCTCTCTTATTTCTTTTTTCGACTCCAATGAATGATTTTGGGCTATGAATCCCAGGATAAGTAATAATTGTTTAATTTACATTTCCACACCCATGTAATTGAATTGAAGTTATATATGTACACTCAAAATGAGCAGCGGATGGGGTGCTCGTCATTTTAGGCGAGAATCCGGATGTAACCCTATTCTATGCTAAGGATGTTACTTAATCCTCTTTTGCATGTCAGTTTGTAGGGGCAGCTTTTAGTTTACAGATTTGGTGCTACCTTTGACATGAATTTATTGGTATAACTGGATGTGAATGTAAATTAGTAGGTTTGCCGCCCCCCCACGCTCTCTCTCTCTCTCTCTCTCTCTCTCTCTCTCTCTCTCTCTCTCTGGAGTTTCAAAAAAATTATGTGAAAAAGAGTGCACTGAACTATGCGAATGCAACCATCTCATTCTAGAAGTTCAGTGTGTATCTTAGAACTTTATTCTTCTATGTGGATACTAATAGAGTGCAATTTCAAACAGGAATATTGTGTCAACAGTTAATTTGGATTGCAAATTAGATCTAAAAGCTATTGCATTGCAAGCTCGCAATGCAGAAT
Source organism: Fraxinus greggii (assembly GCA_903798315.1). Classification (NCBI taxonomy): domain Eukaryota; kingdom Viridiplantae; phylum Streptophyta; class Magnoliopsida; order Lamiales; family Oleaceae; genus Fraxinus; species Fraxinus greggii. Next base: position 4,386 of record CAIGRK010072689.1, read on the forward strand.
ACAATCCCAAGGTATGCTACTGACATGTCTTCTTTCATTGTTTCTGTGATTTTTTAGTTATCTTCTCATTAGAGGAACTGATGTTTAATTATATAGAGTTTTCCTTTTCTTTGAAAATTTTGGATCGTATTTTAACTCAAAGATATATAAAATGGTTATATGAGATATTTTGTTTGTCATAATTATGCATGACATAGTTGGATTATAAAAGAGTTCTTCTCCTATTGTATTATATTGTTAAAGCAATCTAGATCCAAATAACAATCTCTTCTGTCATTATGGTAATGGCATTCATCCATTCTCCACTTGGTTCCCTGTCCTTTCAGTTAGCTACCTTTCTTAGCTAATGCCTGAAATTTTTCAAGTAAAGTATTTATTCCATTCTTGGTCTATTTCAATTTGTCCTATGGATAAAATGACCAACATCAAGAGTGATAATTAAATTGGAGATTCATTTGTACATTCTTTTGATTTTTAACGTGTACATTAAGTGACTAAGCATTTATGATTAACTAGAGTAGCTGATAATGTTTTACTGCTCTTGTGGCTGAAGCTATAATGACTTCTGGAATAGAGCTATACATACCCATGTTTCCTATGACTGACTTAGTGGTTCCTTGTGATTATTGCTATTCATGTGTCCTGTGAAAAATATCCCAGCATAATGTATGAAGTATTATCAATGAATCTAAATGAATTCAGGCATAGCTTTGTTTACAAAACTTATTAGCATTGGATTTTTCTCTCTAATTTCTCTTTGAATACCATGTATGGTGGATTTTACATGTCGTGGGTTTTCAGCGTTTTGCTGCAGTGATTATGAGGATTAGAGAACCAAAAACAACGGCCCTAATATTTGCTTCTGGAAAGATGGTGAGTGCTTAATCTTCTGATATCTTAGGTGCGTTTTTAATTTGCACCATTTTTCACTCTGTAATATTAATGATTTTCTCACAAAGGGTACACTGTTTTAGGTTTGTACTGGAGCCAAGAGTGAACAACAGTCAAAATTGGCTGCTCGGAAGGTATGATATATAAGAGGGGCACACTTTAGCATTTATACGTGGATTCGAAATGATTCATTAGGGGCTTTCAGTTGATGATTTCATTATGTGTAAATTGCTGCATGTTATTATACTGAAAAATTGTTCATTTCATCTCAAAGAGATATATTCAGTGAATTTTTACCTTGGCAATTCTCTCGTAAGTTTTCATGTTATTTGCAGTATGCTAGAATTATTCAAAAGCTCAGCTTCCCAGCAAAATTTAAGGTATTTATCCCCATATTTCGCCCTGTGACAGGCAGAATACACAAATTGGCATTTATTGCGCAATTTTTTTTTATTTTTTTTTTAAGAAGACAGTTTTTTACATTTCAATATCAAGTTACTAATTCTTTTTGGTTCTAGGATTTCAAGATTCAGAACATAGTTGGTTCCTGTGATGTTAAATTTCCCATTCGACTTGAAGGCCTCGCATATGCTCATGGTGCCTTTTCAAGTGTGAGTTCGTTGTTATTTACCCATCACTCTTGCTTACGTTGCATGTTAGGATAGCAAAATTGTGAGGATCAATCTCCTTTATGTCTGTCCTAAAGTATCTGGTCAAAATTACTCTAGTTTAAATTATTGTTGGCTTTGCAGTAATGGCCACATATATTCTTCTTTTATTTACAAGGAAGCATGAGGTGTCTGAATTCAGAGTTTCTATCTTGTCTTCCATGACAATTATGTCAATTTTTATGTTTGGAAGCCTTCCTGACATTGCACATATTCCACTTTTGGTATAATGTTATTATAACAAAATATTGGTATTTTATATGATTTTTTGAAATATCTGAATCTTGAATATACCATTTAAGTTCGTTTTCTTATTTTTTGCTTCATTCATTTTCTTGGGATTTGGGGACAATAAGCCCCTGTTTGGTTTAAATAAAAAATTAGAATTTTAGTAGATTTTGATAAAAGTTGATAGAATGTGTGGTTATAAAGTTGAGGGTCCTATGAAATGTGTGGTTAAAATTAATTGTTGACTTTTGACTTAGATTTTAATCCACTTTTTTAGTGGAACCAAACGGGCTAAATTGGTAAATGAAGTCCTATGATACAAAATTACTAATGGTAAATATGGAGATAGAGATATCAGTAGATGACGAGTTACATTATTTATTTGTTGTAGATTGAAAAATTGGATTTAAGTTTCCAAAAGCAAAAGCTATTTTTTTGAGTTATTTTTCGAGAACTTGTGGCCAGAATATTGTACCCTTATTGTAATCATGGTGTCATTGTACAGTACGAACCTGAATTATTCCCTGGATTAATCTATCGGATGAAACAACCAAAGATCGTGCTGCTTATTTTTGTCTCTGGAAAGATAGTTCTCACTGGAGCCAAGGTAATAGATACAGCTTGTCATTTTGTAGGTTTTGATCTATTCATTCCATTGTGCTAGTTTTTCCATTTCAGATGATATAACGTCCCTACTTTTTAAATTTTCAGGTCAGAGATGAGACATATGCTGCCTTTGAGAACATATACCCCGTTCTCACTGAGTTTCGGAAGGTTCAGCAATGGTATATAATTTGATGGTATTATGTATTAATTTGTATATCTAGTAAAATGTATCATCAGATACAAGTATGCTTTACATGATGAGCAGATTTGCCAGCTACCAGATAGCTGGGAAAGAAAGTAGGAGCCAAGTATATATGCTGGAATTTATGATGAATTGGTTTTTAACTTGGAAAAAAAAACATCTGATATATGATATATCCTGGTAGTAGATTGTTTGTGAGAGAGAAGGGGTGCGTTGCCTGAAAGATTATCAGTAGTCAGGAGGAATGAGTAGTGTACTTTTATTGTTAGCACTTAGATGGAGCCCTGGTTTGACTATTGGAAGAATTCCCTTGGCACATATTCGTAACTAGTAAATACAATTCACACTGCAGTGGATTGTTTGTGAGAGAGAAGGGGTGCATGGTTGCTTGAAGGATTATCAATATAGGGAGTATTCGGTAGAGATTAAAATCGGATTAAAATTGAAAAATTGGCCGTTATTGTTGACTTTTATTAGACGAGTGAGACCCAATAACGGCTATATTTTCAATTTTAATTGGCTTTTAAGTCCTACCGAACAAGGCCATAGTCAGGAGGAATGAGTGGGGTACTTTTGTTATTGGAGTCCCAATTTGACTATTGGAAGTAACTGCAGAAATTGGTGCNATATAGGGAGTATTCGGTAGAGATTAAAATCGGATTAAAATTGAAAAATTGGCCGTTATTGTTGACTTTTATTAGACGAGTGAGATCCAATAACGGCTATATTTTCAATTTTAATCGGCTTTTAAGTCCTACCGAACAAGGCCATAGTCAGGAGGAATGAGTGGTGTACTTTTGTTATTGGAGTCCCAATTTGACTATTGGAAGTAACTGCAGAAATTGGTGCATTCCAATTTTTTTTTTAGGCCTACTTGATGTTCTCTATTATTCTGATTTAAAAGGAGTGTGTTGACTTTTACTTCTAGTAACGTGTGATTTGTCATGGTAAAATATCTAGCACCTGATGAGTCTTAAGATATGAATTAAGAGCGTTGGAATACACCAGGGCATATTTTGACTCAGTTTCTTAAAGAAGGTTTACATTTTTCCACACTAATACTTTTTCTTGTCTTTTTTAATCATACTGCAGATCTATTAAAAGATTTGCACTGCCTCTGAAGGATTCTTGAAGAGCACCCGGCACTGCCTCTGGTTCTACTGTAGATATTTGTGGGATTAGACATCAATCCTCGTGGAAGTTTACATTTGACAATGATAATATGGTCGAAGGGTTAATATGACAATGATAATATGATTGAAGGGTTCTCTTTACTTCCCCACCTTTGTATGTCCTTGAAATCACTGTACGTACCACATTGATGAAAAAATGGCAAAAATTCGGTTAGCAAATTCAATAAATTTGAGCGGCATACTTTAGCCTGGGCATCGTGGATATTTTTGAACAAATACTGTGTTAATTACAATGGTTGATTGACCTTGTCATTTGATGAATAAGAATTTTTGTTCCATGAAAGTGGATGGCAATCTGGAGTTCTGGTTGCTTAAGATTGCGCATGCTGAAACTCAAGAAGATAGCTGATATTAAAAAGGAAAGCATAGCTTATTTTTATAAAGTTAAAATACTTTAAAGACAAGCAAGTGTTTGAATTAAAAGTTAGTTTACTTTTATCTTAGCATGTCCAAGAAGTTCGCGTTACGCCTCCAAAATGCCACGACTACCTTATTCCCACAAGATGGAGGCACATCAAGCTGAAGCACCTCTTACATATAAAATTGTAATTTTATTAATTTATCAGTTGATTAAAATCTCACAAGGGTATAACCCCGTTAAATAATCAAAGAATACATAGGACAAAAACTTCCAAAATCCTGTATCAGCTCGAGTCACATCAGCATCACACAGCAAGCTGAAGCATGTCTTGTGCATGTGCCATGGTCCAGACTGAGACGCGATGGCATAGCCACAATTGTCAACAAAGGTTAATATGCCCAAGAATTTCTTAGAAGACAGCAAGTCAACTTGTTTGGGAACACAAGGACATGCTGGTTTTCTATCAATTGGTTGGATAGACATTTCACAATTATGAATGGTTCCCGAGCCAAATATAACTTAGAACATGACGTCTTTAAATTTCAAGTTCTACAAGAATACATGGCTTGCTGAGATAACAAGTAGTTCGTTTAAGTCGACATACAAGACATCCATGTAAAGTTATTCTTCAAAAAATATTATTTCGCTATGTTCAATGAAATCTTCTGGCTTTTATTTGTTACTAATGCATGGGCCTTAACAAGCTCCTCCTTTATCATGAAAAGTACAGACGCTGCAAAGACACTCTGTACTATCTTTGTGCTCATCCCTTTGTAGAAGCAGCCAAGCCCTTCGTAGTGGATCATCTTAACAATGGCATCCAGTGTACCTGTGTTAAGAACGAAATTAATCAAACCATCAGGAGATCTTAATGCTTCCAAGAAACTTAATACCTCCCTCCACTTCCTCTCAGACTTTGGTTGAGATATAAAGATTTTGGAGAAATATAAGACGTTAAAAACAGGAGATTGCTGTGGATAAAGTCACGTGGTGATGCACAGCAAGAACTGTAAGAGCACATAAGCATTCTTTAGTGAAACCACTAAAAATATGTATGAGCCCTTTATCTATAATTTTGTTTGCTTTCAAGTAAGTCTGCACACTTCTTAAATACCTTTGTATACCAATTATTCGTAACTGAATGAGAATTGCACGTTTCAAATTCATATTGAATCACTTTATCTAAAATTTTAAGTTGTTAGAAAGGGCCACATGTATCCCTCACGTGTATGTGGGATTCATTTTTCGCATCAAAGCCTTATATGTGCACAATTTCATTTAAATGGGTAACTTGGAAGTTCAAGAAATTAATTCACCAGCCTGAGCACATTCAGTTGCTATAACAACTCACTAACTTGGTCAATAATTACGCAATATATATTTGAACAAGCATGAAGTATATCAGACATCGACTGTCTTATTTTTATGTTATTTCATTAAAACTCCTAGTAGGATGCAAACTTCTATTTTGCCATTCACTTGGTCATCCCATATTTGAAAATGAAGAATGCAGACACATCAATATGCAAAAAACCTATGAGCATCACAAATATGAGAAAAATGAAGAACCATGGCTAAGCTGCCACAGAGGTGAATGGATGAGATAGATTGCTTGCAATATTTCTTGTGGAAATCGCAAGAAATAAACCAATTATGTGCAATTAAAAGTTTTAATGACACGGGTACACAAGCTGAAAATTATACCCTAAAAATTTAGTTATTAACCATCAAATTATGTGCAAGGACTCGAGTTACACCACTAGTTTTGCTAATACATTGTCAACTCAACCAAAATGCTCAAGTCCATGTTGCAATGCAGTGGCCATCAAGGACAATGACACAACTTTTCCAACCAAATATAAATGGCCAAAGCTAAAATAGATTCATGTTGAAAAAGGAGTTGGAAATGGATTGGAAATAAACCTAATCTCTCTGTTTGTTAAGGACTGATGAGATTGCTATGATACTACTTGTTAAGAATTATGTATTTCTCCAATACACTTGTTGTAATTCAGGATTAAAATATCGAAGTTGTATGCCAAAATATGAAATATATGATCGTAAGCAAAAGAATAAAAAATAGAAAAATATAGCAGATGAATTTGGAGATTTTATTGACTCATCAACGATAATGGAGAAATATACAATTGATATGAAGTTCTAGTAATCACAGAGGCTAAACTATCATATATTCTCAAAACCTCTCTCATAAATCGTAGAGGAGCCAAATATATATAGACAACTATATAGGGCGATATCAAAACCTTAATAGATGAGTTATAGTTGAAGTATAATGCCAAAAATCGTGTTAAAATGCGAAAAGTGCCTTTGCCAGATAACCCAGGCAGGCGACTGGCGAGCGACCAAGTCTCGGGAGAAAGCTAGAGGTGTTGCTCAAGCGGCCAGTTAGCGGTAGGCTAGTGAAAATGTGCTGGCTTTTCTTCTCGGTCCATAATTTCAACCTCTTCAAGTCTAATACAAACTACAACTCCCAATAGGACTTCCAAATAAAATTTCAACTTGAATAAGATTCCAATAGCATTCTAAACTGAATTTCTCTTCACGTGCACTTCAATTAGAATTCTTCAATTATTTCAACAAAGAATTCGAGTCACACCCAAATTCTAACACTGTCTCTCTCTGGATAGGGTAATGGATCTCACTTTTGACATAGTTCCACAAAGTGGCTGCTATAAGAATTCTACTTGTGACTTTATTGGTTAGGAAGTTTACATTTCACTAGTCAATACTGTTAAAAAACATGAAGACTTTTCTCAACATACATTTGAAAAACAAACTAAAATTCATCTTCAAAGGGAAGCATATCAAACAACAGCTATAAAGTTAAGCCCAAACTACAATTAATATGAAAAAACACCAAGGACTATCTAACAGCAAACATCCACGATAAGACTGATAATATAATCAAACTATTTATGTACCTGAATATCTTAGCAGGATATTTCCACCAATCTCTTGCTTTGCTTGAAGCCTTGACTGCATAATATCCACAATATATTTACAGGAAGAAAAATCTTTTGTTGTAAAACAATCAAGTATACTTTATCAAGAAATGTCATACAATACTTGCCAAATTTTTATTTAACCCAATTTCTCTGCACCCAGTCGAATTTATACATAAATACCTATATCTAGTACCTTTCAGTTCCGTAGAACTTTATCAGTTTAGACTGCTAGTAGTATTACCCGTGTTCTTGAACAACAATTGATGCTAGATTTATATTTAGTTGGATGTGGCGGATAATATAAGAAATTTGATGTGGCGGAGAAACCTTGATTGTATACCACATTGTCTTGGAAAACGAAGTGAGCGGCTCGTCTCCTGAGCTTTTGTGCCTCCTCTTTTTCAGAGGGTAATGCTTGGTCCTTGAGGAACCATATTATTGGCTTCATCTACAATGGAGTATTTTCGATTCACGTCACCTCTTTGCCTGTAGTAGTAGAGGGTCTAGGAAGGTACTTTATAGGCACTACAGTGAGTATTTCGGAATCTTTTTTGCTTGCCAATTTTGAAAGAGCGTCGGCGTTTGCATTCTCTGAGTGCGGGATTTGTACCAACTCAAATTTTTCAAAAGCTGGAATGAACTCCATGACCAATTTCAGATAAGCGGCCATGGACGTATCTCTAAGAAATTGGCTAACTACCAGTTGGGAGTCACTGCTGATTACCAATCTCTTTACCTACATTTTCTTGGCCAATATGAGGCTATCTAGGAGGCCTCGTATTCTGCTGCGTTGTTGGGGGGCCTTGAAGCCAAACCTTACAGCACAGTTGAGCTTATGTCCTTCTGGACTAACCAGGACTACTGTTCCAGATCCAGTGTCCCCTAAAGAGCCATCAACAAAAAGGTTCCATGTGGGAGGTTTGGCAGGTTCCATCTCCTCTTCCATTTCTGGAATAGGGGTGAAATCTACCACAAAATCTGCTAAGGCTTGTCCTTTAACAGTAGCCCTTTGTTTGAACACAATATCAAACTCGCTAATTTTCACTGCCCACTTTAGTAATCTTCCCGAAGCATCGGGCTTCTGCAGCACTTGCTTGAGAGGGAAGTTAGTTAGCATGTGTATGGTGTGGGCCTGGAAATATGGCCTCAATTTCCAGGAAGCTGTCGCAAGGAGAGTGCTAGCTTCTCCAAGTCTAGATACCGAGTCTCTGTTACCAAAAGTGCTTTGTTTACATATTAAACGAGCAGCTGGTGACCACTTTCTTCTCTTATAAGAATCAAACTGATTGTATCGGTTGTTACCACTAAGTACAGCTGCAGTGGTTCATCAGCCTTAGGTTTGGAGAGAATGAGAGTCTGCCCCAAGTACTTCTTCAACTCTTGTAGGGTTACCTCGCATTGCTTTGTCCATTGGAACTTATTTCTACCCCTCAGAATCTTGAAGAATGGTAAGGCATTTGTCCGTCGCCTTTGAAACAAAGTGGTTCAAAGCAGCTACACATCTAGTGAGGCTCTGCACCTCTTTAGGATTCTGAGGTAACCTCATTCAATCAAGCCTTTGATTTTATCTGGGTTAGCTTCAATGCCTCTTTGATTGACCACGTAGCCCAGAAATTTTCCAAAGACAACTCCAAAGGCATATTTCAGGAGGCTAAGCCTCATCCTATACCTTCGCAATATTTGGAAAGTATCGCCAAGTGCTTGACATGATCCTCTCCCTTCAAACTTTTCACCAGCATGTCATCCACGTATACCTCCATTGTCTTTCCAATGAGGTCAACGAACATCATGTTGACAAGTCTTTGATGAGTGGCCCCTGCGTTTTTCAACCCAAAGGGCATGACTTTATAGCAATAAAGACCCCATGTTCGTTATGAAGGACATATGCTCTTTGCCAGCCGGGAACATCGAGATCTGATTGTACCCGAAGTAGGCGTCCAAGAAACTAAGCAGCTCGTGTCTAGCTGTCGAGTCCACTGTTAGTCTATCCTGGAAAGTGGAAAGCTGTCCTTAGAGCAAGCTTGATTTAGGTTTGAGAAATCCACACAAATTCTCCACTTGCCATTATGCTTCATGACTGGGGCAGGGTTAGAGAACCACTTTTGGATACATTGATTCCCGAATAAAGCAATTGTCGATTAGCTTCTTTACTTCGTCGTTTAGGGCTTCGTAACTCTCCAGATTGAGGGCTCTCCTTTCTTGTTTATGAGGTGTTACCTTAGGATCGATTTTCAAGTGGTGGCAACTGACTTTTGGATCAATGCCAACCATTTCTTCATGCTTCCAAGCGAAGACGTCCAAGTTTTTGCGCAAGAAGATTTTCAACTTTTCCTTGGTCTCTAGTGGCAAATCTTTTCCAACCTGCAGGCAATTGGAGGGATCCTAGGGATGTACTTGGAAACTTTCCAATTCGGGACTTTTTAAGCCTTGCAATCGATGATGCGAGGGTCTAGTTCCTCCAAATTAGCTGATTCTTCAGCAACTCTCTTCTTTAGGGAGTACTTGCGATTCTTGGACAGCCTCTTCTTCAGGGGTGTCTATGACTCTAAGGACCGCCCCTTCTTCAGAGGCGTTCATTATTTCGATGTCTTCTCCTTGTTCAGGGTTTTGCCCTTGTTCAGGATGTCATCCATGTCAATGTCTGTTAGGATTATATTGACACTTTTCGGTTCTGCTTTCCTAAGAAGTTTGAATAGCATTCCCTTGCACTCCTCTGATCGACTTTGACCGCGGCGATGCCCTTTTCTATTGGGAACTTCATATATAGATGGTGAAAGGATGCAAAGGCCCATAATTCCTTTCATGCCGGCCTCCTAAACACTCCGGGATAGGTGGAATGGTTGTTCACCATTAGAAATTCCATAAAATGATGAGCGGTTAAAGGTGTTGTTACAATCTCTATTGCTAGAGTAATTTTACCCATTGGGACGATGCTATTGCTGGTGACACCATACAAGGGAGAATTCATTGGAGTCAGCTCATGGTGAACTTCCATTTTATCAAAGGTGGCTCCAAAGATGATGTTGACAGAGCTTCCATTATCTACTAGCATCATTTTTAGGCCATTGCGGGTTACAACAGCCCTCGCCACTAGGGCGTCACAATGTGGATAATATACACTAATTGCGTTGTCTTGGGTAAATGTGATGGGTTGAACCTTCTTTAGGTGGAGGGTCGGTTGCTGCTAACTATGAAGCTTGCCATTGGGAGGTCTTTTGCTTCCCCTGCATAGTTTCTTTCTGAATTTCTCCACCAATATATGGGCCTCCAAAAATTGTGTCAATTTCTCTGATAGGTTCACGACCAGCATTAGCTGGGGGCTTCTTCTCTACCTTTGATCGTCCCTAAGTCTTTCCCCATCACTATCTTTCCTTCGAGAGACGTCGTCTCTATTGGGGCGCCTCGACTCATCACTCTTAGGCTGTTGGTTGCCTAGGAAGAGTATCTCTTCGAAAGCGCCTATTTCTCCATTGATTGTTATTCTGAGGGTGCATTGCAATATCTCTAAAGCCAGCAGTACTGTGGCTAAAGAAGTGGTGGTATGTACAATAAAGGGGCTCCGTCCTTATTCCTACGTTCAGCGCATCTCCACTACCTCTACCTGTTTAGGAGAATCGTTGCTAGGGTCCACCTTAGTGCGTTTCAGTACTAGGATTCACTTTCCTATAAGCCAAAGTAGGCACTGCACTTAATGTTGTTGCAGTCAATGCTTTTCTTAGATTGAGGGATGTCGACTGTCCAACTTGGTAGTCTATCAAGTGTGAGGTTGGGCATCTTCCTCTTTACATTTGAGGAGGCGGGAGTCTTTGGTTTGCCCTATTCCTATGATCTCTCAATTTTTCATTAATGATCTCCCGCCTTATCATTTTCATTGAGGCATCGTAGGTAGGGTCTTTGTTTTGCACATCTCTCCAGAAGAAAGAGTTCATGTCTAGTCCTCCCTTTAGGATTGTCAGAGCTTCCCCATCTATAACTTGTACACAATAGGTCAATTCATCAGTGAAACGAGACAAGAAGCTTTTCAAGGACTCACATTGTTGCTGTCTCATATCCTGCAGACGGTGTATTGGTCCTTCACTTTCCTTGCTCATTGCAAAGCGTTAAAGATAAGTTTTCTTGAAGTCTGGCCAACTTCAGATGCTTCTCCCTGGAAGTCTGGTATACCATATTTCAGCTGCTCCACTTAGGGTTAAGTGAAATGCTCTACACTTAATGGCTGAGGGTGGCTTCTCTTAGGCTCATGTGAGTTTTGAAGCTATTGAGATGCTTTGCAGGATCGTCTCTTCCATCATAATTGGGAATTTTAGGGAACGTGAAGTGGTTTAGTACAAGGGGCATTCCTAATCTCTTGCGAAAATGGTAGATTGTCATTGTCGTCATCAAGATCGCACGACCTTTGTGGCTCGTCTGAATCTTCATCTTCCCTAACCTGAGTTCCTGGGGATGGTTAGGAAGGTTCTGCTTGACTCCAGGCCTGCTCCACTTTTCTCTCATGCCTATTTCTAGGGGAGGATTCCAAAGCACATCGTTATAAACCAACCCATTTTGTGTTTCAAACCGAGGAGGTTCCTACTACCTATTTCTAGGTACAGGGGGAAGTTGAACCTGCTTAATCCTAGATACCTCTAGGCTCAGCCTGTCAAAGACACTTACAGATCTCTAGGGCATGTCTTCCAGATAGTAGTTTCCTTATGAAGGATCATGAAACGCATTTCCTTCGGCTGTATATGGAGGAACTGGGTATCTTCCTTAGCCATGCATGCTTCTTTGCAGCTCATGCATGGCTATGTTCCGTTGGGTTATATTTCTCATGTTTGTGGCCATCGTGGCCACCTCCCTAATGAGCCTAGCAGCTATACTAGACTCACCTCGTCTATGTTGTTGGTGAGGTCGATGGCGAGTAGCTAGAACAGCACGCGAGGGTTTCCCTTCTTCAGGGTGTTCCCTAGTCCTTCGAGGCGAAAATTCTTCATTGTTTAAACTCATGAAAATAAGCTTTTTTCGAACAAATGATACTCATTTTTTCAAGGATTAGACTGCCTTTCAGTCAAACAGTTTACCTTGGACTTTCTCAACTACTCTTTTTTCAGGAACACTCATTTTTTCAAAGGCCTGAAAATCACTTTACTGCAAAAGTTACCTCCAGCTGGCTTCTTTCCACAAGATTTTCATGGTCAAATGTGTGGTCTCCTATAGACGTCGCCAATCTGTTGACCCCATTTTTCGTAACGCCAACATGAACAACAGATGACGGGCCCACTCACGCCAACTCAAGCAAGTTTTGGCGCGTTTTGACCAGAGAACCGGACGGAAAAGAGGGAGCACATGAACGCGGGAGATGCTTCATGGCGCGAGACAAAAATGTTCGAGCACCGGCGATATTGACTAAAATGATTGCACTAATAAAATATCATCGACAAAGTGTCAATTACCTAAGATCAAACTTAACAAATGCAGAACAAGCAAGAGAGTATATTGAGAGTATTTTCTTGAGTGTATTCTTGTAAATTCAAATCAATTTTCAAAAGGACGTCCTTTACAATTTACAAAAACCACCGATTTATAGAATTCTAACCGACATGGTGATCGTTGAATCAGAATCACGTGGCTTCATCCCCTTGACTGAAGCCTCACATCACTAAGTCTATCATATATTAAGTATATTGACAACGGGTCAATCGCCCTATACATTAGGCTGACGCACCTGACATTCTTTATTACAAACGTTATATCAATCATTTCTAAAGATTGTCTACAAATCTTGTAAGAGACAGCTTCAACTTCAAGGACTTTAGATGAACTCAGGGCTTCGGTCAGAGGGAACTTCGTATTGGTGATCTTCTGTGCGAAGAGCTTCGGCTTCTTCTTTCATTTCTTTCGTAGCACTTCGGTTTAAGAGTTTTAGCCATTTAGGCAGTGTTTCGACAGAGGAGCTTCAGCCTTTATTTGACTTGCTATACCAGTTACATGCTAGAGCTGGAATTGATTCAAGAAAATTCAACCATAGAATGACGCTAGAAAAACCAAATGAATTTACCTTAACAACCAACAAGGGGTATGTAGACACAGTAGCTCCAAGTTTTGCCAAGGCCCCCAGTAAAAAAATCTGTGCATGTAAATGTAAGAGTAGAACATAGCATGTTCTTATAAGGGCATGGATATCACAACCATTACATTTGACAAGTAAATGCAACTTGCTTGGTAAAGACAAAAATACCCAAAGCTAGTATTGCAGAAAATGATAAAATCGTGAGATAATTACTAAAATAAGAACTTGGATTTCATACACCTTTTCTAGTAGGGTTACCTGAACTTCCAAAAATTTCAGCACCCCGAGAACTCCGTAAGAGAACAATAATGAATCCAACCTACTAATTAAGAAGATAGGTAACATCTCAGTAGTGATACCTCCAAAGCGGTTATATCCTTCAGAAGTTGCTTCCTAGTAGCTCGCTTAGCCCTGAGATACTTCAATGAAGTCTCATAGATCATGAACTGTATTGATGGGTTGCAGACCTGGCATGTCAAATACTACATAAAACTAAAAGAATATCGACTCAAATTTAAAGTTAATTTTCAAAATCAAAATGAAAAGCTTACCATGATTAGGGTTGGAACAATGCCTTTCCAGAATCCTGTTATTCCTGATTCATTATAAACTTCGCACGCCTACTAATGACATGCAAATATAGGTAAAACTGTTGTTATAAGGAAATGGAATTTCTGGTGGCACAACGGAGATAATATCAATTGATGAATTTCAAAGATATAGGATTAATTAATTCTTCTTGGACTAATTGATCTGATGAAAAAACATCATAATGAGTAAGTTTTTGTTAATAGTTTTAGACACTAAGCATGTTATGTTATTGTTTTCAACATGTTAAAAAGTGAATTTTGTTATATACAGAGAGCTACAAAAGGAATCAATCCTTCTACAGTAGTTCACATTCAGCTCTGCAAGAACTTAATGGTATTCCTCTTGCAAACCTTGTGTGATCATCAATATATGGTTCAATAACTTGAAAAGCATCAATGATCCACAGATCATTTCTCCCTTTTATGCTAAATTGAACTGTAGGAAATCTCGAATTGATTGGGAATATAATTACGGAGATTGTAAGATATTTTATTTACCATAGTTAGAATATTGTAAATTGATTAGAGAATTATTTCCTTTTTTATTTTCTTTCCTCAACTATATATAGGAGCTATGTATTGTACATTATTGATATGGAGGAAAATGTGAATTAAAGTTCTTCCCTGTTTTCATGGTATCAGAGCCATTCCAATGACTGAAACAGGCGACAATAATAGAGGGTCAATGACCTCAGAATTTCTCAATGAAGAAACAGAGGCTATCTCTGCCAGGAGTGGAGGAATTGAGAGTTCATCCTTTCAATTCACGGTAGAAAAATTGGACGGAAAAAGTTACAGAGAGTGGGCTCAATCTATTAAGCTAATCATTGATGGAAAATCAAAACTTGGGTACCTGACTGGAGAGACTAAGATGCCAGCCTCAACCGACACAAACCTTCTTCGAAAATGGCGATCTAAGAATTCCATGGTGACTGCTTAGCTCATCAACTCCATGAAGCCCTCAATTGGAAAAACATACTTGTTTCTACCCACCGCAAAAGACGTCTGGGAGGCTGTGAAGGAGACATTCTGATTCTGAAAATGCAACCCAAATTTTCAAAATCAAGTCCAAATTGTGGCAAACCAAGCAGGGAGAAAGAGATGTGATCGATTACTACCTGGAGATGACCGCTTTATGGCAAGACCTCGACCTGAGTTCGGAGGAGAAGTGGAAGTGCCCAGAAGATTGTGCCTATTACTGGAAAAAATTGGATAATGAGCGAGTGTTTAGTTCTTAGCTGGGCTTCACCGAGATTTCGATGATGTTAGGGGGCGAATCCTCCATCGGTAGCCTCTACCGTCACCGCGAGAGGTCTTTGGGAAGTCAGGCGAGAAGAAAGCCGGCGGAAGGTGATGTTGAATGGAACTAGTGAGTTTGGGTCGATGATTGAAGGCTTAGGTTTGGCTGTGAAAGGGTTTGGGCCTTCCGGTAATGGGCTTCTAAATTTAAAATGGGTCCATCAAATTTCCAATTGGAGACTGCAAATAATATTGGGCCCAATTACTCTAATGTTGGGCCTGGAGGAATGGGCTTATATCAAAAAGGGGTAGCAAGTAGGTCACGCTTAAAACAAAAAGGCCGACCCTAGTGTGAACACTGCCGCAAGCCAGGACACAAAGAAGACGCATGTTGGGACCTTCATGGAAAACCAGATGATTGGAAACTTAGGCAAAGTAACAGAGAGCGTAGCTATCTAGCATCTGTTGATTATTCAATAGAAAAAACTAAGGGGTCTAACGGTGCTTTTAATTACGGGAGGATGGAGCAACTCTACAAAATGTTCTCTACGCTCCAACCATCAAGTCAAACAACTACAAATAATGTTTCAAATTCATTAGCCCACAGAGGTAATTTTTTGAGAACATTAAATTCCACCACTCAAACTACAACGCCATGGATCATTGACTTAGGAGCTTCTGATCATATGACGGACTCCTACCAACTATTCACTTCATACTCAATATGTGCTGGCAATCTTAAAGTTAAAATTGCAGATGGTTCCCTCTCCACTATCGTAGGAAAAAGGGAGTATTCAAATTTATGATTCTATAACTTTAGAATATGTCCTTCAGGTTCCAAATTATCATGCAACTTACTATCTGTAAGCCAATTAACAAAAACTTCAAATTGCTCCGCTAAATTTCTTCCTTCTTCTTCTTGTATTTTTTAGAACCTATCATCGGGGAAGAAGATTGGCAGTGCTAAGGAAAGTGAAAGACTACTACTTTGAAGGGGCTAATGTAAGTAAACAGTGTCAAATTAAAGTTTGTGATTCTGCGTCTGTTCTTAGAAATAGTGAAATTATGTTATAGCACTTTACAATGGATCATCCCAACTTTCAATACTTGAAACGTGTTTTCCCTTATATTTTTTTTGAATAAAAGATCAGTCAATCTACAATGTGAAATTTGTGAACTTGCAAAATATCAATGTACATCATTTCTAAAATCCACGTACAAACCATCAAAACCATTCACCATGATTCACAGTGATGTATAGGGTTCCTCACGAGTTCCAAACCGTAATCATGCAAAATGGTTTGTGACATTCATCGATGATCACACTCGATTATGCTGGGTTTACCTCCTGAAAGAAAAAATTGATGTTCGTTCCATGTTCATCAACTTCCACTCTATGATTCAAATGCAATTTCAAACACAAATTCAAATTCTACACACCGACAATGGCACGAAATACTTTAATAATATTATGGGAGACTTCCTGCGAGCTCATAGCATAATTCATCAAAGCTCATGTGTCGACACTCCCCAACAAAATGGGATTGCCAAACGAGAAAATAGAGATCTCTTTGAGGATGCTCGTGCCTTAATGTTTACTACAAACATGCCGAAAATGTTCTGGGGGGATGCGGTCCTTACATCTACCCATCTAATCAATCGGATGCCTAAACGTATCTTAAATTTCGAAACACCGCTCCAAAAATTTCAAAAATATTTTCCAAATTCCCGTCTCAAACTCTAATATTTCTCTGGGAGTGTTTGGATGCACGACATTCGTTCATGTTCACTCTACTCAAAGAAGTAAACTTGACCCCCGGGCAATTAAGTGTGTTCTGATTGGATATTCTCCTACACAAAAAGGCTACAAATGCTATGATCCCTCCACAAAACGAATCCCTGCACAAAACGAATCTTTGTAAGCCTTGATGTCACATTCTTTGAAAATACCCCATACTTTAAGAACACCTCTCTTCAGGGAGAGATCTCACATGAAGATCGGTTTCTTGACCTCACTCTATCCACCCAAGATATGTCATCTACTCCACCAACTAATGTGCCATTAACAGAAGAAAACTTGAATCTAAGGGGAGAAGTGAAAAAACAAAACGACAAAGAANACACAAAAAGGCTACAAATGCTATGATCCCTCCACAAAACGAATCTCTGCACAAAACGAATCTTTGTAAGCCTTGATGTCACATTCTTTGAAAATACCCCATACTTTAAGAACACCTCTCTTCAGGGAGAGATCTCACATGAAGATCGGTTTCTTGACATCACTCTATCCACCCAAGATATGTCATCTACTCCACCAACTAATGTGCCATTAACAGAAGAAAACTTGAATCTAAGGGGAGAAGTGAAAAAACAAAACGACAAAGAAATATTAGTTTACTCCAGAAAGCAAAAATCAAAGTACTCAGAGAACCTCACATTCGAAGCACCAAGAGAATCCGAACAGATGGTAGCTCCAGATCCCCGAAAAGTATCAGAAAGTCCTAATGTTGACTTACCCATTGCTATTAGAAAACAAAAACGTATGTACACTTCATCCTATCTCAAAATTCATATCCTATAATACCCTATCTACAGGATTTCGTGCTTTTACATCTCATCTTGACAGACAATGATTCCAAGAAATATTCAGGAAGCCTTGGAACTTCCAAAATGGAGAGAAGCAGTATTAAAAAAAATGCGAGCTTTGGAAAAAATGAAACTTGGGAAGTGATGGACTTGCCAAGGGGCAAAAAACCCGTTGGATGGGTCTTCAATTTAAAATAAAAAGTCGATGGGGGCAATAGAAAGGTATAAAGCACGGTTGGTAGCGAAAGGATACACACAAACATACGACATTGACTACACAGAAACGTTTGCACCAATAGCAAAGCTAAATACAATTCGGGTTCTTCTATCACTAGAAGCAAATTTGGATTGGCCACTTCAGCAACTCGACATTAAAAATGCATTCTTAAATGGGGAATTGGAAGAAGAAGTATTGGAAAAAATGCGAGTTTTGCAAGGTGAATGAAAGGGACCGAGTATGTAAACTAAAGAAGTCTTTGTATGGACTCAAACAGTCATCAAGAGCATTGTTTGACAGATTTGCAAAAGTGTTGAAGAGACAAGGATATCACCAAGGACAATCAGACCACACTATGTTCATTCGAAATTTTGAAGACGGTACTAAAATGATTCTGATCGTTTATGTCGATGACATTATTGTGACAGGGGATAATATAGTAGAGTTGGAAAGATTAAAAAAGAGTCTTGCTACTAAATTCGAAGTAAAAGATCTGGGATCAATGAGATATTTCTTGGGAATGGAAATTGCAAGATCAAGACGAGGAATCAACATCTCACAACGAAAATATGTACTTGATCTTCTAATTGAAACTGCATGCTTGGATGCAAACCAAGCGACACCCCTGTAGATGTAGGAAAGAAAACTGAGGATGGAGAGGCTTTAGTAGAAGTCGACAGGTATCAAAGACTAGTGGGAAAACTAACCTACTTGTCACACACAGGCCCAATATCGCATTTGCTGTTAGTGAGGTTAGCCAACACATGCATTCCCCGAAGAAAAGTCACCTAGAGGCTGTCTATAAAATACTAAGATATCTCAAGGGCTCCGCAAGAAAAGGGCTACTATTCAAAAGGAGTGAAAGAAAAGAAGTTGAAATCTATACGAATGCAGATTGAGCAGGATCAAATGATGATAGGAGATCTACTACTGGTTATTGTACCTTTGCATCGGGAAATTTAGTAACCTGGAGAAGCAAGAAACAAAATGTGGTAGCTAGAAGCAGTGCTGAAGCTGAATTTAGAGCTGTTGCAAAAGGAATATGTGAAGGACTATGGTCGAGAAAGCTCCTTGAAGAATTACATATCACAATAAAATTGCCTCAAACTCTATTGCGACAATAAAGCAACTATCAATATTTCTCTTAATCCAGTTCAACACGATCGAATTAAGCACGTAGAGGTGGACATGCATTTCATCAAGGAAAAGGTTGAGGAAGCAACCATATGTATGACATATGTCCCCATGCAAGCGCAAATTGCAGATATCTTCACCAAATGCCTACTAAAACAGAAATTCGAAGATTTCATCTCCAAGTTGGATATGATCAACATGTATGATCCAACTTGAGGGGGAGTGTAGGAAATCTCGAATCGATTGGGAATATAATTAGGGAGATTGTTAGATATTTTAACTTTCTTTCCTCAACTATATATAGGAGCTATGTATTGTACATTATTGATATGGAAGAAAACGTGAATTAAAGTTCTTCCCTATTTTCATGAACTTTTCACATTTAATAAGCAGCAAAGAAAAATGAGGAATGGACTGTTTGACTGTAATCTCTAGAACTAGTATATGAATCTATGCAGCCTCTCTACATATTGCCAATTGGTTTTTGGTCGAGTGCTCTAAATGTGAGAATAAAGCTGAGCCTTAGGGGTCATTGGGTCAATTCTACTCGCATTTCAATTTTTGTTCATGGCTTTGATGTATTTGTTGAATGCTTGTGTAGTACTAAAGTCAGGGTATGGCAGGTAGTAGAAGTCTCATTCATATTGATTTTAGTGCTTGCTTAGCAGTTAGACCTGATCTTTTGAATGTGGCAAAATGTGTTCCACCCAGTCCATGTTGATAAACTATTACAAAATCACATGATCTAGGTAGCCTGCCTAGTGATTTAAGGTTGGCTTTTTGTAAGTTGCTTTTACGTTTTTCACTTAAAATATTACTATGCTGTTATATATGAAATCAACCTTATCATAGGTGAAATTGTTCTTCAAACACTAGATTTCATTTACTGTGGTCTACTTTTCTCCTTATTGATACAAGAAAAGGAAATAAATTATTTTTGGGAAATTGATCGAAATTAGCTGAAGAAATAGGTTCAACTGATGGTGCAACCCATCCTGATCCACCAATTGTGAGAAACAACAGGCAATCTGTGAAATACTTCATTCATGAAATTATAAGCAATTTGATTGCAGAAACCATGGCAGATATAATCCAAAAACATGTTTAAACAGGGCATAGAAAAAAACAGGTGTTCACCTACAAGTAAAAATGAAATAATGGTAGAGGACAAAAAAAATTACGAATATGAAATCTCTGAATGTGAAGAAAAGAGAAGAAGACCAAATAGTATTCACCGCTTGAAATGTCCCATACGGGCGAGGCTTTATTGAATCTAGTGCTGCCAGCTGGTCTTGCAAAGAAGAATGAGTCAGAACATTTTCTGAAGCTTCCTTTAATAGAGCTTTCCTTTTTGCCTCCACAATTTTTAGTTCCGCTTGAGTTTGTGTCTGAAAGTGAAGATTTAAAATGTCACACATCATATGCTTAAGACTTTGTAACTGCGCAGATTATCCAATCAACTGAAATTAAAATAAAACTTTTTTCAGAACTAACATAGAAGCAGTTCAGCAGCAGTTATTGCTTCTGAAGATATTTTTATTAAGTAATTGAAATTAGAATGTGTCATGCTATTATATTTATGGTTATATTGACTCATGGCATCTGTTTTCAATTACTGAAAAAGAACATCTTTTATAGTACTTCAATGTGAATTCTTTAGTAAATACATTTCCAACAATATTACAATATAAAAGCAAAATTGAGTGTGCAAAGGTGCATTATTCGCAAGTATAGCTTGAGATGGAGATAGCCAACAATTATGTTCATAAATTTGTTAGAAGGGCACATAATTAATTTCCAGGAGATCAAACCAGTGCAATATTGTTGTACTAGATATCTTGGTGTTTATAGTGCTAAAATTCATACCATTTATGATATTGATATGCCTACATTTCAGAAGTCCTAAGTCACATATCTTGTGAAAGTTGTTTTGTTTCAACAGCAATTATGGCAAATTTGTTTTGTTTCAACAGCAATTTTGGCAAACATCTTCCTTTTTTTTTTTAATGCAAACTTGAAGGCCAGAATTACATTGATGACTATCCTATTTGACAATCCTAATTTAGTTACTTGAATGAATCTTGACACCATATTCTTGTTGGATCCACTCTGAATCCTCTCTCAAAAATTTTCTAGAATTGTTTCTGATCCTTGTGTAAAGGGAAACTACTTAAACCACACACCGAAGCGATTTATTACTTGTTATTGATCAAATAGTTACCACAAAACTGCAACACAGGTTGGATATTCAGAACTTAACTAACAAGTCGAGTTACGCTGAGAGAAACAGTACATTTTTTTTTTTTTTGCTGGCAGTCCTCTACAAATATATTCTTCTAGGGCCAAAATATTTTTTACACTAGTCAATCACCTGCAGAGTCATTTTTGTTTATTTTGCAACCAACACATATTAGTTGGACTATGTAACAGACACCATAAGCAGTCCCAATAAACCTGCTGGATGATATTAGGTTCATCCCTACTCCATTATCCAACCCTTTGGCCAATAAATGAAATTTAAAACCTGTAAAACCTAGCAGCCTAGAAATTCTAGCATAGACCCTGACCCTGAATTTTTAGAATTCTGATTTCTGAAGAAACAATACTAAAGTATAGTTGCGCAGTTGATCTGAAATCTATTTAAAGGATTTGAGGGATTTTAAATAAGTTTCATGGGATTTTTCTCTTAGATTCTCACTGGAAGGCTCTTAATGCCATAATGAGTCGAAAAACATAACAAATCATTCATGATCTTCTCTCAAGGTGAGAATTGAGCACCATTAGTGAAAAAAGACTAACTTCAAAGGTAGTGGTTTAGCAGACCCAACAACTCAAAATTCACAAATGCACTGGGTAGAGATATTCTATGCTTAGCAAGCCTTACACCAAAAGGATGATAGAACATCCGAAATAGCCATGACAATTATTTCTTCTAGAATTGAAAAGTAAATAAATGATTGACAAGCAATATGATTCTCAGTGAAGAACATAATAATGGACTGTTTTCTTTACTGGTACAATATAATTACAATTTTTAAAACAAATGAATGAAAACTTATTGATTTTATACAATATAGAAATAAATTCCTCAGGAAGTTTCTTTAACAACATATAGTGCCACATACACAATTTAATATTTTTCTTACCTGCATACGAGTCACAAGAACCCATATCGGGTTTGTCAGCAGTACATTTAGTGACCTACAATATACATATTGCATTCAGATATTAGACCAGGAACAGTCATCATGCCTGAGAGCATAGCTTGGTTTTTGAGCTTTATCCAGAAAAAGAACAGCTAAAATGTAAAAGTATCAATAAATAGTAGATGGAAACGATGGAAACTACCCAGCAAGAGCTGCCACAAGAAGCCAAGAAAGCATTCCTGGAGAACCATCCCCATGTCCTTTTTTTCTATTTGCCGCTGCAATAGCCTCTGCTTTGTTTTTGAAAGCCTGGTAAAAATAATAGTAGATACCCTGGCAGTATCATAAAAGAAATTATTAGACGGGCTTGATAATGTTTTGTTTGGATTGTTTCCAGCACCACATTTGTTAGTGAGTATAGAAGAACAGAATCTACCAGAAACATTTCTACATGGAAACCGATGTTGTATCAGGTCTTGTGATAAGCAACTAATAACAACAATTTGACTTGGAAATTGTCTCAAAGTTCTACTGAAAATCCTATCGAGCAAAAAATTGATTTACTCAATCAAACAAGGAAAAAAGAAGAAAAAGATCCCACCTGCGAAGCAGCAGTGCCAAGTAGAGAAGGCTTGAGGCCGCTGTAAAGTCCTCCCAAGCCCTCGCTTTTGATAACCTGTCAACTAAAACTAGTTCAAGCAACAAGCAGAAAATTTGATCCGCACATAAAAGGGCAGCAAACAATCAATGGAAGTACCTGGAAAATTTGAACAAGCGTACCGCTGGCAGGGCTGGTGTCAGGAGTCAAAGTGGAATCTTTCTTAGCAAATCTTTCTGTTTGCTGGCGAGTATTAACCTGAAAGCGTGTGCAGAGCTCCTTGATGTATTAAAATTATGGTGGCCAAGTAATTATCCCGTGTTAACCCATTAATGACCTCCATCAAATACTAAAATACTCGAGGGATTTTAAGACCGAATAAAAAAGGAAACTACTGTACTACAGGCTGATCCTAAAAATATAGAACATACTAAATTACTGAAGTATATGCCCAGAAAACAATCAATTTATCACTTGAGCAAAGCTACATAAAACATGCGATGGGAGAACCAAAATTACCGTTTGGAGCGGGTAAGTAATTATTTGGGCTATGATACCTCCGCCGGCTCCAGCCAGCCCGTTTACTACGGCGTTTGACATGCCTGATACCACACGCTGCAACAGTTTTTTACTTAAAGGTCATCTCTTAAGGAAAGAAATGCTCAAAAGCAAAAAGTATCTTATCCTTTACAAAACGTTTTTGTATTCCTATAAAATTCCTTTAATTCTATAGCACCAGTTGCAAAATGCCACGTCAACCGCCCATCCCTGCCTTGAATACTGTTTACAGATAGATTACCGTACTTTACTGCCCTGTTTGTCATCAATTTACTACAGTAAACACCCTCCACCACATATTCATCCAATAAAATATTTTACACACAAATCAATAAAATTATATTTTACTTTTCAATCACACTTTCTCCACAAAATATTATTCAAAAAATATTATTCAAAACACAATTTCTTCTCCCTATCACAAACAAGCACTTATTTTTATGTATTGGGTTAAAGCAAACATAAACCCTCGAAGGGATCAAAGTAAAATACCCTGTTTTCAAATTTCAACTCGTTAGAATTCAAAGTTGAGCGATGGAAGGTACTCCAGCAAGAGAATATCTAAATAACTTCATTGTTGGGTCTGTGCCAACCATTTTTTACATTCCCGACTACATCGCTGCTGCGGAAGAAGACCAGCTCTTGAATAATGTAAAAGACTAGGATGAATTTTTTTTTTTTTTCCTCTCCCGGCATTGGAATTTCTGGCTACCCTTTTTTTTATTTATTTGCAGATTTATCAAGCTCCGATTTCCAAGTGGAAATCTTTGAAGAATCGGAGGCTACAAAATTGGGGTATGCCAGTTATGTGTTTATTTTGGGTTTAGTTATTCTGCACATAGATACTAACACATTCGATGCAGTCTTTGTATTTAAAACTTGTATTTCTTCACTTTGACGATGGCAGGAGGTACTGTGCACGAAAAGGGTCTTCTAGCGCAAGATTGTAAGTTGCAAAATTGAAACTTTCTTTGTGGCATACTTTTAAATGGTGTTTGATGAAATCACATCCTATTTTAAAACGCTGAATTATACCTGTGTTGTTGAATGCCATTTGGAATGTTATACCGGTGATGTGCACCTTGAGAATGTTGTGCTATCAGATGTCCACTGACTCGAGAGCAACTTAATCTTAATTTGTTTTAACATCATGAAAGAATACTACATGTATGGCATAAGTAAGATTCAAAACAAGACAACAAAATTCTTCTGTACAATTGTTTCATTAACTCACGTGTAATATCCTTCTTTAGAAAGTCAGTTATCCTTTTGGGAACTTCAGACGTTCTCTTTTCATTTTTGATTCCTCTCAGATATTTGTAAGTTTTCTTCAAACTTTCCATGCTTATTGAATCATGTATTGGTCAATAGGTACTTGAATTGTATAGAAACATCTACTTTCAGAGGAGAAGGCCGCTGCAAATAATATTTGCTTTTTATATAGATAATGTCTGCCTGATATATTGTGTGAATCACCCTCTACATCATTTAAATATGTCTGGCTTGATATTTTCAAATGTATGACTGTTTAATGTGCAATATTAGTCTCTGTTTGTTTCTCTTTTTCATCCATAAAAATGAAAAATATGATCGTTATCCATCACATTAAGCTATCAATTTTGAATTTCTATCTCTTGTGTGGGGCCAATAACGGTTATATTTTTTATTCTCATTCTATAATAATGTGGCTCAAACATACCCTTAATAGCAATAATCAAAGTTAACCTACTGTTTGTGATTGAGTCAGCTAAGTTCACAACATAATAAGCTTCCACATTTAAATGGTTATTCTTAAAGAACGACAAGATTTTACATCGGAGCTTTTGAGTATCTCAAAATGTTCACCCTCCACATGCTAAATCTTCATGATTACCCTATATGCTCTAGTGCATTAACTGATTATTGACTAATGTCTCTTCCCTTATTGTAAAAGTAATGAATGCAAAGGTGATCTTGAGATACCATAAGGGTAATCCGGGAAAAAGACTTCTCTTTGCAAAAACTAATCCTTTCGAGATAGAAGCATAGGTATATGTTGATGGGGGCAGATTGGGTAGGAGCCTAAAAACTCCTATTTCATCAGAATTGGTTTACTTGGAAAAAGGGGAAAAAAATGTTGATGGGGGCAGGTTTAGTTAGTAGAAGATTACGTCTGTAAACTGCGCCTTTATCGGAGGTAACCTCGTAACTTGGAGGACATGTAGTGGTGAGGTTTAGTGCTAAAACTGAGCATAGATTGATGTCATTGAGGATTTGCAAACTTATGTGGATTAAGTCTTCATTGCAGAAATTGACATTAAGATTGGATGATAACAATCCAATGAGACTATCTCGCTAGCAAAATTGCAATCAACATTGCTCCAACCATACGTAGCATAACAACACTAAATGTTCGAATATAGATAGCAACTTCATAAGGAGAAACTTGAGGGAGCCAAATTTGTACGTCATACATCCTTCACAAAGACAGGCAGATACTCTTACACACTTCAAGAACTGATAAGCAAGCTAGGTATGATTGACATGTACGACGAAGTTTGAAGGGGAGTGCTGAAGATCTTGAGTTTGTGAATAAGAATCTTACAACTTGTACTATATCAAAGGGAATATGATCATTGAACGATTTGTTGATGACCCTTTCCTCAATAGATTCAGTCCATATACTTTCGTAAATTGGCCTGTTTTATTTTCTTATATATTATGTAATTTTCTTAGGTTTGTTTTAGTTGTATACGTTTTATGAACTGCTGTAACATAGTCTAGGTTACTAGTTGTTTGTCCTTTAATATCATGAACTCTTCTCAATCAATACAAGGAAAAAGATTTCTCCTTCTCACAATAGAAAGAAAATTCAAAGATTTTTGGCATGTTAATGTGCAAGGAATCCATTTTTGACTGTCTGCTTATGACACCTTTAATTTTGTTTCAGAAAAAAAAAAAATTGCTCAACAAGATGTTTCCTGTATATTATTGGTGTAACTGAAAGCAGCCACTCCTATTAGTTACATTACATATAAGACAAAAAATTACTTTTTAGTTCCCGTTTTCCTAGCCAAGTTGACTAAATGATGCACACTGATATAACAAATATAGTTGTTCCAATAATTAGCAGCCCGAGTCATGCTAACTTCCTACTTTACACACCATTGTTGTATTACTGTCGTGGAGTTGACGAGGCAATGGAGGTATTTACATTGATGACCTTATAGTTGGTGCATAGGAAATGGTCAGAGATTGTTTTTGCTCTTAAATCTTCAAAAAAGTTAATAGATGGTAGATTGACTTGTTATCTAGAACATCTTGTCAAAATGAAACTCAGATACACCTATGCATGACAGAAGGTAAAAACATCTATGCTCTCTCTCTCTCTTTTGCAGTGCCACCTTGGCTTAAAAAAATTACACATAGGATCTCTGAAGAATCAAGGTTGTTCCCATCAGAAATTAATCATGTGCTTATCAATGAGTACCTTCCTGACCAAGGAATTATGGTTTGTACTGAACTTACTTTATCTCCTTTCCATTTTCTTTTTCTGGAAAATGTTTCAGTATGATTTATTCTCTAGTTCGTCATTGCAGTTACTAACTGCAGTAAATAAGATGAGAGAGGTTGGGGTTCTGTATTAGGCTAAATTGTACCACGCTCAACCCTTGACCCTCTTTGCACTTTTGGGCAGAACTCTTTTTCTTCACATTTAAACCCTCAACCTTCCATATCTAGGCATATTTCATCCCTGCTCACAGTTTTCTATCCAAAAGAACCATTAAATATGACAGAAAGCCATCTTTTCCCTCAAATTCAATCAAAAAATAAATAAAAAAATAAAGAAAACGAAAAGTCAATATTCTTCCCCAATACCCCCCAGGGTTACACACACTTCCCCTAACCCCATGGGCTATAGAATATCTCTCGAGGCTGCCTTGTTTAACCAGTCCATCTCTCTGAATAAAGGTTAGTAGTGATGGCCCATTGTCTATCGCCTTTCTCACTGTTGGCTTAGGGGGCCCTCCCTAGAGGAGGCCTTATTTGCAATTTTTTTTTTTTTTTTGGCGTAATGATATTGTATGTTTGGAATATGGCTCCCATTGGAGACACTGTCCTCTTTAAATGCAGAACGAAGCATTCTGCCTGAATCCTTTCCATATTCGGGCTCCCATGGGGACCGGGGTGGGGGTGAGAGCATCGTTGGGAAGAAGGAAAATTTTCTATTCTTTTTTCATTTTTTTTGTTTGTCTGAATTTGAGGTGGAAACTGTCCTTTCGTCAAGTTTATTGGTTTCTTTTCTTTTCTTTCTGGATGAAGACCGTGAGTAGGGACAAATTACACCGAAAAATTGAAAGTTGAGGGCGTCTAAATGCCAAAAAGATAGAAAGGATTTGGTCAAGGGTTGGGGAATGAGCTTGCGATATAGCCTTCGGAAAATAGCATTGCTTGTTATAAATTTTTATGCATTTTCCAAGTTAACTTTGACACCGTGTAGTCACTCTTGATTTTTCTAAAAGATAACTTCAATACAGCCGCACCAGGATGGACCTGCCTATGTACCTGTGGTGGCAATTCTGTCTCTCGGATCATCTGTTGTTATGGACTTCACTCCCCATCCAAGTTTGAACAACTCCACTGACACATCAGGAAACAATATTGATGATAAAACCTTGAAACCAGCACATATGACGATGAATTCTAGGGACGAGTTGAACGAATACAAAC
This sequence comes from Fraxinus greggii, assembly GCA_903798315.1. NCBI lineage: Eukaryota > Viridiplantae > Streptophyta > Magnoliopsida > Lamiales > Oleaceae > Fraxinus > Fraxinus greggii. The sequence goes on from CAIGRK010072689.1 coordinate 32,328, forward strand.
CCTTTTCTGTATTACTGATGCCTCGCAGTTTGTTGATATTTAAAGACAAGGCATATTCAGGTTCATAATTGTTCAATTCCATTTGCTTCTAGTGGTGTTTTCCAACTTTTCGTTCAAGGTAAATATTATTACCATAATTAAATTTTTCTTTTCCCAGACTACTTGCACGGTATAAAAGATAATGAGATGCAGCGATATGATGAGGTAAGACATAAAGATAACAAGTGCTAAATATTGGAAAATATTGATGATTCTGACATTCAATAATTCAGTGTTTTCCTATTTCAGGCTGTAAATGTTGCCAATAGCATGAAAAGTCACGAACAAGCAAAGCCCATGTTAGGCTCGAAGGCGGCAACTGATGATAACGAAACTGGAGGTGACACTGTCATTCACAGGACTAGTAGGAGAATTTCTCTGACATGTCGAGTAGTGATGAAAGTTCACAAAAATCTCATAAAACTCTAAGTCTAGCCTCAAAGAAGATAAGGAGCTAGAATGGAGTTTAGCATTTTAGACTTGTATAGCAGTTTGCCTTTGTTTGAGCTCCATTATTTGGAAAAAAATTGATTTTGGAATAGTATTTTTGGAGAATGTGTGGTTAAAAAGTAATGAGAATTTTTTTATTTATGTCATCTCTATGTTTTCTGGGTAATGTTTACCGTGTGATGTTTACCATGTGGGAAGATCAACATGAAAATAATTCAAATTAAAATAGGTATTAGAAGTATAGCTGAACGATAAAGTTAATTAAGCAACACATAATTCTAGTGGAGAGAGTGATTTTAGAAGACGAATAAAAACAATAAGGGCATATAACAGCCATGCTTTGTTGTTCCATACCGTTAATTTGGCACATTCGTTATTCTCGACACAACTCAGCAGTCCACTCTCCTTCTATCAAATGAATTATTCTCTAACTCTAGTTCAAGAGATGCTTTATGATGTAAAGTACTACTATTAAGCATATTACATTATGTTCAAATAGTGTATGGAGGGGGCAATGGCAAACCAGGGACTATACCGCACAGCGGTGTGTTGTCAGGAAGGTTGTACTCATCTCTTAGGGAACGGGCAGGGGAGAGAACGCTGAAGTAGAGTTGCTGTCCCAAGTATACTCTTTCCCACATTTCCGACCTCAAGCTCCACATTCCAGCATTGTCCAGTGTTGTCATGACTGTTGCCCATGAGTTGGGGTATACTTGAATGTTGTGCCTGCTCACTGCATCAAGGAGGTTGTAGTTCTTCCTCTTCTCAGGGCTCCACCTTCCTGGCTCAATGGCCACGGCAAAGAAAGAGTAACCATCGAGGTGATATGTCTGGATAGTCCTCTCGTGGTTCTCAAAGATGATCTCCACGAAATTCCTGAAGGTGGTATTGAGCACGTTGGGGGCCAAAATCACTTTGGTGTTGTCTTGTGGTGGCTCATCCTTCATTAGATCATACTTGAATACCTTGTCAGATGCTTTAAAGTACTCTGCCAACTTGAGTGGAGTCTTAGAGTCCACATGGGAGACGCCATTGAGGCCAAAGCGAAGTTTGCCATCGATGTAGGATCGATAATTTGCGAGTTTGATGGTGCGGGTAATGTTGATCTGGCCATAGTGGTAAGAGCCTTGAGGGTTGGGGCGAGCAGCACTGGCTGTCAAGTTCCACCTGAATGAGCGGAACTGGTTAATAGACCAAGCAATGCCTTCAGTATTGTCAGGGGGTGAAGGTGGGAGCTCAAGAGATGCTGGACTGTTTCCATTGACATAGCGAATGATGGCAACAGAGCTGAGTTGGTGCTGTGCAAATCTACTGGAAACCACCAAGTAGTAGTCCTTGGGTGCTTGGTTGGCAGTAACCAAGACTGAGAGACATTGTCCAACATGGAGATCCAAGGAATCATATACATTTTGCACGGTGTGAGAACCCTCCATCTCGACGAGTTTCAAGGTGTGGCCTTGGAGTCTAAAGTTGACGGAGGTCCTCATTCCAACATTGCAGACTCTGTATCTGTAGGTCTTGCCAGATTCCATGGTAAAAAGGGGCTCGGCAGCCTTGTCACCAACCTTTCCAGACTTGCCATTGATTTGGATGCCATCGGGCCTGCCAATGGAGCGTCCACTATTCAAGCGCTTCTTCAAGCTCTTGTGACCCTTGTTGTACCAATCACCCAAGAGGACAAAGTACTCATCTGCAGGATTGTCAAATGGAACCGGGATAAGATCTCGACTGTGGACTTGAAGGCCACCGATGGCACCAGATGCCTTGTGTAATCCTGTGGTGGGGAAGTAGTAGAAACTTCCAATCTGGTCCTTGACTTGGAAATGATAGGTGAAGTTCTTGCCAGGCAAGATGGGGCACATGGTACCGAGGGTGCCATCTTGCCAGGAGTTCTTCCTGTGCTGCACACCATTCCAG
>CAIGRK010072697.1:0-12325 GCA_903798315.1 Fraxinus greggii
TGGTTGTGGATGGGTAGTGGTGGTGGTAATGTCGGTATTTTTTAGATGATGGTTTGTTGCCGGGAGGTGGTTCCGGCGATGGGGTTTCGGTTGCCATGCTGTTGGTGTCGAGGCGGTAGTCACAAGTGTTGGTGGTGGTCACATATTATTTAGTTGTTTGTGACCATTAAATTGATTAATCTGTGACCGATAAACAATATTCGACTAATGAAAAAGATAAATTGTGACAAAAAAATAATGTGTGATCTAAAAATTTGGTAATTTGTGATCGATAATTTGATAATTTATGACTGTCTAATAAATTGTGACTTATAATATTTGTGATTTGTGACCTATAAATAAATTGTGACATTTCAATTTTTGATTTGTGACCGATGATCAAATTATCTATAAAATTTTTGAATTGTGACGTTAAAATAATTTTTGATATATAAAATTTGTGATTGTGACTAATAAATAATATGTGACTTATAAATTTTATAAATCTGTGATCGATGAAAAAATTTTGACCTATAAAATTTTTGATTTGTATTGTGAAATAATTTGTGACTAATTAATTTATAATTTATGACCAAATTATATAGATTGTGATCTTAATATATTTAATTCATAAAATATATGTTTAATTAATTAATTTATAAATAAAATTAAAAAAAATTTGACATTTGAAATTTTAAACCTTATGTTCTTAAATTTGAAATTAGCGAAACTTAACCTCTTATTTATGAATTTTTTCCTAAAATATTTTTCAACACAGACCCATATTGCCTTTTCAAAGGACAAATAAAGTGAACACACTTTTGTCCATATTTGGTANTTTGTGATTTGTGACCAATTATATAGAATTTGTGACCAAATTATATGGAATTGTGACCTTAATATATTTAATTAATAAAATATATGTTTAATTAATTTATTTATAAATAAAATTTTAAAAAATCTTACATTTGAAATTTTAAACCTTATGTTCTTAAATTTGAAATTGATGAATCTTAACCTCTTATTTATGAATTTTTCACTTGTTCAAATTCAACGAAAAGGTGCCAATCATTGAGCCCTAAAAAATTTGGCCAACAAAAGAATAACTAGGTCCAATTTGAATTGGACTCAAGTCCAAATGGATCTACCCAAGTTTGGTCGATTTTGGTTGTGTTGGATTTCAATCGTGAATGGATTGGTTTCGATTTGAATTATTGTCAAATCAAACATATTAATTTGGATTTGGATTGAACTCAAAACCAATTCAACTCCATCCACGTCCAACCCTAATTACAAATACTGCATAATAGTAATTTTCCCTGGTTTTTATTATTTTTGTTTTCCATTTATAAAGGCAAAGAAATAGGAACTTAGAAAGTGTAGAATGGACAAGTCTATTGGGACAATATTTGGGGTCATGATGGGCCCACTCACGTTGATATTGCTCCGGCCCAAATATAGAGCATATAAATTGAACACTAGCAATTCTCCCTAGGGTTTCACTGCTTTTCTGTGTTGCATTAGAAGAAAAGAATTTTTTTGGCGCCGGAGCTCCCAAATTCAGCAGCCATGGCGAGCACAAAAGTCCAGAGGATTATGACTCAACCCATTAACCTCATCTTCAGGTTCCTCCAGAGCAAAGCTCGTATTCAGATTTGGCTTTTTGAGCAGAAGGATACGAGGATCGAAGGCCGAATCATCGGCTTTGATGAATACATGAATTTGGTACTGGATGATGCTGAGGAGGTTAATGTCAAGAAGAATAGCAGAAAGCAACTTGGTAGGATCCTTCTGAAAGGAGATAATATAACGTTGATGATGAATACCGGGAAATGATCCAAAAGGGTAACTTAATCTTCTCCATGAAACTAGCTGGCAAAACTCATCGGTCAAAATTATATTTTCTGCGTGAGACTTGCCTAAACGAGAATAATTATTGTGCGATTTTGTGCTTTACCCCATTTTGTCAGTATTTGAAATAATAAATTTTGCCTAGAATTGTTAACAAGTCGTTTCTGAGTCCTTAGGTACTTCTGCATAACTTGCTAAGAATATTAGTGTTATTGATTGTTTCAATATAATGAGACTCATCATAGATAATAATGGTTTATCTATCTTCCACATGGTGATTTAGTCCTAAGCGTGCATTTTTGTTGGTTTATCCGGACTTCATTATTATGTGTGGAACTATTTGCAACATGCCTAGTTAGAACTACTGAAGCTGATGTATGATTTTTTGCTTGCAATTAAATCTTTTTCTTCGAGCACCCTATGTTAAGTGAGAATTATTGAGAAATTATTGTTGGTGCGTTCTTGTACTCTATGCAATCATGGGGTGCAAAACTGCAAATAATAACATTTTCATCTAAGTAAAGTATATGAGGTGTGTTAGTGATAAAAAAAAATGGATAAATGCTGAGGCAAGCAAGATATTGGCTTGACAGAACTTGGGTTTATAGGTAGGTAAAAATGCAACTTGTATGATCTTTTGGGTCATTTAAAAAAAAAAAAAACTACATGATATTGATTCACTAGGATAATTCAAGATTGTGCATTCCATATGAATCTTTGGGAAAAAGTGATTGGAAACTAATGGAGCTTGAATTGACAGTTTCAATGAATTACCGAGTAGAATGAGAAATGAAGTTTTGGTGATGTAGAAAGATTAGAAGAGACTCAGTTTAACACGCCTGATCTGTTGGTGAATTGATGCTGCAAATAGAGGTTTGATATTCAATACTGAATGATTTCGTTATGTAAATTTAGAAGGAAAGAAATAATTAAAAGAGTTTTCACATCTATGTTCGACCATTTATAGGGTCTGAGGAAAAGAATATAATGTTTTCATAGGAATAAAGGCCTGTTTGATGCAGATTTCTTGAGAATTGATTTTATGAAAAGTGATATTTCTAGAGAATGTGGTTAAAAAGTAGGGAAAAGTTATGGGTCATGTGCAAAATTATTTTATTGGAAGTGTGTATTTAAAATGAGTTTGGGGAAAAATGATTTTTAAAGAAACTCTAATAAACAGGGTCTAAATTGGGTTGGATAGATGGCATGGGATTTTTCCTGACCACCTAGTATTAGCTAAATCCAACTATGGGATTTTTCCTGACGACCTAGTATTAGCTAAATTAGTATAGTGTATTGAAATGTGGCTATTAAGAAACTGTGTATGCCAATATTTTTGGGAAAAGGTTATGATATGTCGCAAAAGCATTTGCAAAATAAAACAGAAGTAGATGTTTTGGATTGTTTTTATTATCCTTTTCATTTACAGTCTTGCCAAGGTATCGTTTCTAATCAGTATCGTTTTTCTGTTTTACTTGGCCAGTTGTGTAAATCTTAAGGTGTTTTAACATCAAAAGTAGAATACTTTATTTCTATATTTGAATTTCTTCATTCCTAGCCTTTTCAACTAAAAGATTTATGCACTTTGGCCATCACTATATGTTTGATCTTGAAACTAACAAAACTGAGTTCACTGCAACTTTTCAGAGAGTTGCGGCATTATTGAACTTTGTAGGAAATAAATGATTGATAGTTAATTTATTTTTCTTATAAATGTATTGTCAATATGTTTATGAGCATAGACCTTTAATTCAAAGTCCAAATCTTCATTTCGTACCTGTTAAGGACTTAGTGTTGTACATCACCAAAAACATATAATTTCTGCCAAACTAATTTTTGCACTTCTTGATTGTTACACTAGGTGAGGTCCATCCTAGTTAGGTGTGTCTTAACTATTTATTGATGGCGGATACACAAATGACAATTGCAATAATGCCTGTTTTCTCCTGTAAGCGCTGGTGATTTATACTGATTTTGACTTTTGGTTGACTGATCTTACTCCTGCAGATTAAAAATGCAACATTTGAAAGCTAGAGGATACTGGCTAGTAATGGGTTCCTCAGATTTCTGGCAGCAAGTTTGTACGAGAATGCCTTGTTTTGTTGAACTTCATTTTAAACAACTTTATTTGGTATTTTAATTGTATCTCATCACTGTTTCTCGGCTGAGCCTTTTGTGTATACATTTGTATCTTGTTCAAAGAACTGCTAGCTAGCACTTGAAAATGGGAGTGAGGTAAACTGTTACTTATTTTTTTACATGTCTCTCTACATGTTGAAAGAGTTTCTTGGTTTTCTCCTAAGGAAGATGAATCGTATTACTAAGAACAAGGTGAGATATTACGTGATAGAGAGAGATTTGCAGTTCGATGCGGACAAGCACTAAGCCACTACCTATATCTGGTTAACTTCATGTAGCAGCATATGATGCCTTAGTCGAAGATAAGTTCTCTTGAATGACCCATAAAAATATAGGTGTACCCTAAGACGAGTATGGGATTTGACAGTTTTATAAGGAGATGAAACAATGAATGGTAGATCTGAATAATATTAATTGGCTCTGCACTTGGACTACTTGGATTGCTTAATAGCCATAATTGATGGTTTAAAGTCTGCCTAATACATGCTTCTTTTGTCGACTGGAAACATCTTGAAATCTCGAGGTTATAAATGCGCATTATTACTGTTAGAAATCTCCTCAAGGAAATGACTTGCAAAAGGAATGCATTTGACAACCACAGGATTCCTGCATTTTGTGCAATATAATGAAGCAACTCTTCGATGCTTAGGTCAGTTTCCCATTGTTGTACATTATTGAAATTAATATGTTTCCATGCAAGTTGAGACATGTCACACCAGTGAAAATAACTGCGTTCATGGGTATTTTTCGAGCTGTGCTATCACATGGTATGATTTTATTTGTCCGTAGTGCTTTTATCCTAGTTGAGATATATGGTTATGATGCCTACTCGCAGTCTCTAAGAAACTGGTATCGAATGGTTTTACGTCTGTGGGGGTCATCCAACGGGAGAAAGAGGTGGAGGTGAGATTGTAGTAGCTTGTAGGTAGGCACCCTGAATCACTAGCAGATCCAGGACGAGAGGTAAGCACGTGTGTTGGGTGGAATTCGATACATTCAACACGAGTGGCCGTCGGTGTTCGTTAGGTGCCAGGTAAGTACCCTGAATTACTAGCGGATCCAGGACGAGAGGTAAGCACGTGAATTCGGTACATTCAATACGAGTGGCCGTCGATGTTCGTTAGGTGCTAGATCCGTCGGTGCTCTGAATGTAATCATTGGGAATAACAAGAGCATCTCTCGATACTCAAAGTTTCATATCTAAAGAGAGTTTTCAAGAAATTGTCTAGTTTTAACCAAAGTAGCTCTCGAGGGCTGGATCTACTGTTCGAGTTTGTATGCCCTATGAAATGAAAATTCAAAATATAAAATTGTATTGTTTGTTGGTTGTAATGTTTCATGGAAATACAAATTATTCTTGTAAAGTCTCGTCTCACATGATAATGCAACGCCTTTTCACAATAATTAATATACTGTATTTTTTGTAAGACGAAAGACCCGTGCGTGCGGTCTAGAAAACATAACCTTTGTATATTGCGTTCTGATCCAATCGATGCTCCATTTGCTTTACAATTGTTATATAATCCTCAGGATCCATCAGATCTTGCTTCCAAAATTTGTATTAAATATGTCCATTTTTATAGTATTTCCTTCTCTTCGGACTGCGCATCATTTTCCATGCCTCAAACTACATTATAGGAACCATCCATTTGTGGTCACGGTCTGATTAAATTTAGATATTAACATCTATATATGATTTATATATGTATATCCTCATTTAATAAAATTTTTTTAATAAGAATTTATATAATCGAATATCCTTTAAATGACATTCAGCCCCTGTTTGAAATGCTACACTTACACACCTTGGTACACAACTTGATACGCAACCCTCATGTGTTTCAGGTTGTGTACCAAGTGTGTACAAGTAGCAAATTTCTATTTTCAAACTCTTTTATTCATGTATTCATTTTAAACCACATTCAAAACATTTTGGTCAAATAATGGCAATCAACCAGGGGTTCAACGGAATTAAAAAGATAATATCTTCATCCATGGGATCCGAAGTATCAGATTGATCTACAGTTTGGCATATTATTCCCAAGTTTTCTTGATTTTTTGGCTGGTCGCACCCAAAAAAAAAAAAAGGAAGGAAGGAACAAAAAAATGAAAATTTTTGATAGAGAGAGATCCCAAGGAAATTGCTTTTGACCTTGTCTAATATTCCTTTCTTTTTCAAATACATCGGATGTTGGATGTTCCATCTTAGACTTCAATTTCAACAAGTGTGTTGGATAGATTGTGGCACTGTCTCCATGGGGATGGTCTACAGTATTCACTATTTTACAATATGATACTTATCTAATCGATGCTTCGCATCAGTTCTACTAAAACTTTTGTGATTCGTGTTAATATTCTCTACTTATTCGACGATGTTGAATATCACGTAAACCTTATCAGAAGGCAATTTTAACGGCGCTGATTTTACTCTTTTACAATCAATTTTCCGATTTCCATGTTTGATTTTTTATATTATGTATGGTCATACCTAAGGGTATATCGATAGAAATAGATTCTTCTTTTTCAATTCAAATACCTTCCCAAATTGTACGAGTGGCAGCATGGCCAAGTAGGGACTATGAATTCCTTTTTCTCAGTTCAAATTTAGGTGACATCTAATCAACAAAAAAAACTCGAAATATCCTCTCTCGAAAAGAGAGGGGAGTTGCGTTTGAATTTAACTTGCAGACTGAAGTATTCCATGATCATTTCGTCCCAAGAGAGGGCTTCCTCTAATTTTATAAACTTTTCTAGAATATTTTTAAATATCATTAAAAAAAATTCAATATTTTCTCTCCCAAGACAGTTTGTTTCTTCACTCTCCTCTACATCCAAGAATAGCAACATGTACCAAGTGCCCTGCCCTATACACATGCCAATCATATTGTCCCAAGGAAAACCATTATGATTCCATGTAATGTTTTTTTTCACCACTCCAATCCCTTCATCCATTAATTATGCAATAAAACTTCAATTTATTTTGTCGAACTTTTCTAAACATTACAAAGACTAGTGGACAAGGTTTGTCGGATGTATATAAAATCATAATTGAGGTTGGTTTACGGTTGTAAGTTAATTAAAAGGCAGATTTTGAGTTGAACAAATTAAAAAAGCAGTATTCCACGTTATTTATTATTTCATCTTTTGTCCCTCAAATTAAATCTCAGTCGATGAAAATTCGAAATTTTTATTTAGCAAAAAGCAATCAATAATGAGAATTACAAATATATATTAAATTTGCGTTATACAGAGTAATTTCTACAGCAAAATAGGAATTTAGAAGTGATAAAAATGATGAACTAGGTGATTAAGGTGTATTGTATAGATCTTAAAATAGATGTAGCACTGAATTGAATCAAACACGAAAATAAAAATAAAAAAATTCAAGAAAATGAACTAAACGTTTGTGGAACTTCGAGTTCGTTTTTGGCTTCTTTCTTGGCCCCACCTTGATTGCTAAAAATATAATATTAAAATTTTAATATATTAAAATTTTCAAATCAAAGTTAACAATTAATTTTAACAACACATTTTATAGGATTCACAACTTTTCAATCACACATTTCATAAACTTTTATCAAAATATACTAAAAATCTGACTTAATCTACACCAACTAGGAATTTAGTAGATTTCGATAAAATTTGATGAAAAGTATTGTTAAAAAGTTGATAAGAATTGTTGATTTCACGAAATGTGTGATTGAAAATGAGTTTAAGAAAACATGAATTTTAATAATAATAATAAAAAAAAAGGTAAAATGGGGACTTGTAATTAAATTAAGCAAAACACACAAACATTCCTAACTTTGGATACAATAAACCCCTATTTCTTATTGATTAAACTTAAAATTTTAATTTAAATCAAAATCAACAATTCATTTTAACTATATATTTTATGGGTTCCATAATTTTTCAACCACATATTTCATCAATTTCTATCAAAATTTACAAATAATCTGATTTTAATCCCCACCAAACATGGGCTACATTCGTAAAATCTCTTATTAGTAGAGGGTACAAAATTAAACATGAGTCACAGAAACAATACACTGGTTAGAAAATGACGAAGAGTATAACTAGAATGTATGAGATACAATTATTTAACTTTTACGTTGTACTCCTCGTCTCCGAATAAGTTAAGTTTAATTTTATTGTTTCTTTAATTTATTTTAAAAAAAATATTACTAGCCCACGCACGTTTGCATGCACACACTGTTTGCGGAGAAGAGAGAGTTGAAAAAGAAACAAGAATTTTAATTTGCAAATAATTATGACTAAACATTGCATATAAACTAGATTCTTTCTTCTCCCTAAATTCCACTTTATATTTATTTTTCCCCAAGTCACTTTATGTTTTTGCTTTGCCTTTGTTTACCACCATCAGCGCCTCTCTCTCTCTCTCTCTCTCTCTCTCTCTCTCTCTCTCTATAAAGGCAAAGGCGAGATCATCTATCCCACTATTCTCTCCTCTCACATTTTCACTATGACTGATAATCCCTGCTCAAATTTCTACACAGACCGGTACAGATTCAACCCTTTACACCATTTTTCTACTAAAAGTCCTCCTCATTACCTGATGAGTAATCCATATATTCACAACTTGTATTCATCAAACAGTCTAACCCCACCTTCTTCATCTCCTGTGAGAGAAGCTCTTCCCCTTCTGAGTTTAAGTCCCACAATAAATAATGAAGAAAAACAAGAGCCGTCTTGGAATTCAACCATGGATTTGGACAAAAACAAAGGGGCAGAAGTTAAGGTTACTGCTGATGATAATGAAGAGGTTACTGTTGCTCTGCACATAGGGTTACCAAACCCTAGCGCTGCTGATCTGGCATCTATACTCTCTGAAACCACTGCTAAAGATGAAGAATCTGATGTTTCAGGTTATCCTATCAACAGACTCAATGGACAATACTGGATTCCTACCCCTTCTCAGATTCTTATAGGTCCAACACAGTTTTCATGTCCTGTTTGCTTCAAAACCTTCAACAGATACAACAACATGCAAGTGAGTTCTGCAAATATGTTTAGATACACTGAATATTTTTCTAATCTTTGATTTCCCCTTTTTTAAGTAGATGCCAAGATGGTTATCAAAACCTTAAGTTGGGAAAAAGATTGCAGTTAATTATGGGATTATTCAAACTTGTAAGAGAATTAGACTTCAAGTATTTCTTTTTCTTGTATTGAATGTCCCATAAAAGTTTATTGTTTTTTTCATTTGAGTTCAATCTCGGAATATAGCATGGGTTGTCGGAGGTTTCAATTAATTCAGTCTGATAATTGATCTGAAACTGAGATTAGTATTCTTTCATTTATGTGATTGAACAACTCGGGCAATATTCCTTATGTTTTTAGCCCTCTTTGAAATCTGTGCCTTACAAATGGTTAACTCTGTGAACCACTGAAACTTCAACATTTATCAGAGACAGATTATCTTTGTAAGGAAAAGAGAATTTCCACTGGCGTGTCAACTTTCATCCTGCAAACAGATCGATTTACAGACTTGAAAAGTACATGCCTAAAACTTCCATCGCTTTATAACTTTGAAAGTTGTCTATTTTCTTCCGGTTTAGATCTTATGAAAACAAAGAATCAATAATGGTATCTAATTAAAGTGATTAATTAATAGGAGAAAATAGACTCACTATTTGAAAGAAATTAACCACAATTTTGGGATCAACGATTCTTTGTTGGACTCATAATCTTTCTCAAGAAAGGTATTCTACGTGAAGAATTATGCTCCTCCAAAACATAAAATGGACCTATAGAATTCACATCTTTACATCTTCTTTCTACTTATTTTCTTTGTTCGTTTTGTTTTTCTGTGGTCTGAATAATTTAGATTATCTGTAGTTTTGATTATTTAGGTTGATTGTAAATTGTGATTCTTGGACAGTTCATATCATTCTTTGACTTTTAAACGTACCTCGTCTAAAAGGTTAAACTAATAGTAAGAGGACAAATTTAGTTATGTAATACATTCTTCAACACGCCCCTGAATTTTGACTGATATTCAAGACAACACTATAATCTGTATCAAAGAATTTTGATTTTGCTGCAGATGCACATGTGGGGGCATGGATCACAGTATAGAAAAGGGCCTGAATCTCTGAGAGGTACTCAACCAACAGGAATGCTAAGACTCCCTTGTTATTGCTGTGCACCTGGCTGCAAAAACCACATTGACCATCCAAGAGCAAAACCCTTAAAAGATTTCAGGACCCTTCAAACTCATTACAAGAGGAAGCATGGAACTAAGCCCTTCATGTGTAGAAAATGTGGCAAAGCTTTTGCAGTGAGAGGAGATTGGAGAACCCATGAAAAGAATTGTGGTAAACTTTGGTATTGCATTTGTGGTTCTGATTTTAAGCACAAAAGATCCTTAAAAGATCATAGTAAAGCTTTTGGGCATGGCCATGGAGCCTTGGGCATTGATGGTTTTGAAGAAGAAGATGAACCTACATCAGAAATTGAACAAGATGATGAGTCCATGCAGTGATAATAATTAATTAAATAAATAAATAAAATTGCAGTAATTAAGCTTTTCCAAGAATATCCCAATTTTAAGAGGCAGATTTTGCTTTATTTTGCAGGATTTTCTTGGCAATGTAGAGGAATATATGATGAAACTTAAAAATCAAGCTCAGCTCGAACTATTTTCTTGTAAATTAATTACTCCTTTTGAGTTTCAAGCATTCAGATGATGCTTTTGTTTTTTTTTATAAATGTTTGATTACTCCTAGAATTCTCAATATAAAGTAAAAACTTTGACAACAATTTGTTCACCTTTCTAGTAATTTGGAAAACAAAATTAACTTTAAAGGCAGTAGACGTGCATGGGAACAAAAGGCCCGTAAAGTACGGCAATTGGCAAAGTTATTAACTAAAGTAATTTGTAAAACATTAAAGCATTGAGAATCTAAAACTAAATGAAATTTAAACTTTGTTAGTATATATCGCTTTATGTATAAGCCTATTGATGAACTCTATTGCAAAAATTATTTTAGTAAATTACTTTGTTAATTCAAAAAATGATTCGAAAGTTATTGTGATTCATTGTTTTGTTGGATTTAAACTTCAATAATTGGATTGTCGGTCTAATCATTTGGTTCTTATTAATTTATATGTAATTTTAATTAATTCGTCCCAATTAAATTAAATTAAATTATAAGTGTAATTTTACTATTGTTAAGTAATTTAATTAGACATTAAGGTTAAACTGTTTGTATATATGACAACTAAAGAAACTTGATTGTTTGCAACATAAGTGTGACAATTTAGGTAGCTTCCCATCTAGTTGTGAATTAGAAAAGGATAACTTGTGAAGGAGAAGACAATCTTTAAATTTGATATTTATCCTATTAAACATTTTTTTAATTAAAACAATCAGGAGTTTTACGTAGCCTTGTAGGTAGGCAAATAGTTAGCGGATAAAAAGCATTAGAAAGTATATTTGGTTCAAAATGTAGGATATATAAGCATGCCTTTATTCCTATGTTATAGGTTTCCCATCCTGAAAATACATCAGCTTTTGGGGTGCATATGGTTCCCTTTTTTGCTTTGGTTCATGGATGTAACACATACCCTTTTTTCCATGTTTAGTTTCGTTAAAAATCAGATTTTTTGTTAGTTTTGATAAATTTTGATAAAAATATGTGGTTGAAAAGTTGTCAAACATGAGTGAGTTTCATATTCTCATATTAAATTAGACATATCACTTATTGGCATATAAGCTTATGTTATAGACTTTCTAGTGTTAAATAGCATTATTTTATTTGAAAAGGTTCAGAGCACATTGGGGTGAGCTTAAAAAAAGTGAAAAGCAGTTAAAACTTATTATTGATAAACTAATTTTTTATGTTTGGCAAATTTTAAAAAGGTTTTGATAGTGGTTAAACCATTTTTTTCCCCTTTCTTTTCTTTTAAGTTTTTTTGACGAACTTTTAGCATGGCTCCAAGTGTAGTTACTTTATTTGATATTGTAGCTTCGTTTACAGCAGTAGATTGTGATTCATGTCAATTTATTATCAGAGTAGAAATAGAGTGACCCATTCTTGCATCTTGTGCTAGCTTAAGTATGCATTTGATTCGTTGGAGTTGGACAAATTGTATTCACCTATTATTTGGAACAAAATCTTTCTTCTTGAAGGGAAAATGGCACAATGATGCTACTGCCCATTGGGCTTATTGAAGTGGCCCAACTGGTATTGAAGCCCAATGTTTGCTTTGTTAAATGGTGCAGAAGTCGTGTTTCTGAAATGCTGAAATCATGTTTCTTCTTACCTGATGAAATGAATGCTAAGGATGTCGCCACGTGTCTCCTCCAATACCGTTGGATTGGCGACTGTAG
>CAIGRK010072742.1:0-12392 GCA_903798315.1 Fraxinus greggii
CCATAATAGCGCTAAGCGAGTTTGAAAAATTTGAGAACACATGATACTTGTGTGTGTGTGTGTGTGTGTGTTCATATCGGTATTGTCATATGGAATCATTGGTTCAAAACTTTCATGCTACCTTTAATTCCACTTTACTTTATTTGAATTACACTATGGTTAGATTCAAATCGAAAGATATCTAATCCTTATATATGAGTATTGTATATTCTTGAAATGAGACTTTATAAGATTTCGAACAAGTGGGAGATCGTTGAGAAAGTCGTTCAAAACTACTAAAAGTGATGTGGAATGAAATAAATTTTTTGGGAGCCCAATTTTTGGTCTATGCGACCTCATACACCAAAGTGGCATGCGGTCGTATAGAGCAATTTTTTTACCGTTGAAAGGTCGGTTTTTACCGTTTTGACCATTTGTGTTCAAATTTTGGTGGCCTTTCAACCTGGTTTTGGCACCATTTCGTGAAATATAGTGGTGGCCTATAAATAGATGATCTTGGTGAATACAAAACTAATTAAAAATTCAATTGTAAAGGGATCATTTTCATTCCAAAACAAAAAAAATCAAAAGTTTCATCTTATATTCAATATCTCATCTTGTGTTCTTCAAGTTTTTGGGGTTACACTTTATGCTTGAGTGTTTAATCTTTACCAGACTTGATTAATCCTTCAAGCCACTTGCCGGAAAACCTTTGAGCATCATTTTCAATCCGTGGGGGGCAAATATAGTTTGAGGACAGCGATCACGCGTTCGAGCCTTCCATTTTGTTCTTGTGCTTTGTTTGTGGCTTGTTACAGATTGTTGCTGATTTTGGTGTGTTTCTTCTACAACTCCGTTGCCGTTCCCAACATTTTTCACCATGTTTTCTGTAGAAAGTAGATTGAAATGGAAAGCAAACGATCAAATGCAGGGAAAGTTTTTGATAGTAATCAATAGAAGATAAAGAGAGTATTGACCCTAACAGTGTGATTCAAAGCAGGATAAATCTTTCAAATTTAAAGAAATCGCAAACATGTAACTGCAATTAAAGAACGTGCATGAAGGAGTTAAATGATAAAGTGATTTTGAACAGTTACTTTAATAACCGTCACACTATCTCAAAAGTTACCTCTTTACCTCCTCAATTTTGAATTCATTACATGCAAAATAACCCCAATTAAGGTGAATTGAGACTATGTTTGAGACCCATTTTTATGAGAATAGAAATTTTGGAATAGTGATTGATGTCAGAATGTGTGGTGAAAAAGTGATGAAAAATTTTATATTTGTGTGTAATATTATTTTATTGGAGAATGTGCGGTTGGAATGAAGAAAGAGAAAAAAATGAGAATGAGAATGAGAAAAAAATGGGGTTCAAACATAGGCTCTGTTCTTTCAATCAGTCCAGAAAAATAGAGAAATACAAAGATATTACTGACAATGGGCAAATTTCACAATTAATCAATTATCATAATTAGTTAAAAATCATCAGGATAATTATGAATCTTCTAATAGGATGTCAACACATAATTAAATTCAATTAAACTAGTCCAGATAACAATCTTAAAGATAACAACCTAGTCATTAGATGAGCACAATTAGACTAGTCAAGATATCCTAAAGGTGTACTTAACTAATTGCTATTTACCATAAGATATAATGAGTATACCACACTGATTGGATAATTGAATTTCACCCCAACAATTATAAACTAATCAGAAACTGACATCATGTGACATTTTCAAGAAAAAAACTCTATTTTTTGTTTTTAGTTTTATTTTTTGTTTTTTATAAAAATGCAAAAACACATGCATACAAGATGAACAAACACACAAAATAAAATAAATTAAGTACATAAAAAATTGTTTAATGCATCAAGCATATGCCCACGACTTTTCACAAGATTTCATATCTAACAGTATATAAAGCATTGGTAAGCAAATCAGCTAACTAACCTTCAGTATGTATATGTTCCAGGACAGTCACATTTCTTTCAACCAAGTCTTTAATAAAATGATGTCAAATGTCAATGTGTTTGGTCATGGAGTATTGAACATGATTCTTAGAGATATTTATAGCACTAGTATCATCACAGAACATGGTAATATAATTTTGATCAATACTATGGTCACTGATCATTTTCTTCATCCAGAGTAACTGATTACTACAACTACTGACAACAATATACTTAGATTCTGCAGTAGATAAAGATATAGAATTTTTTTCTTATTCAACCAAGCAATAAGATTGTTATCCATGTGTAAATATCCTTGAGATATGTTTTTCCTATCATCCATATTTCCTACCCGGTCAGCATCAGTATATCCTACAAGATGAGAATTTGAATCATTAGTATACCATAAACCAAAACTTGAAGTGTTATTTACGCATCGAATGATTCGTTTTACAACCAAGTAGGATTCTTTTAGTTTAGCTTGATATAGTGCATAGACTCAAATATTGAAGGCTATGTCAAGACGGCTTGGTGTCAGATACAGCAAACTATCTATCATGCTCCTGTACAAGCTGGGGTCAACGTCGTTGCCTTGGTCATCTCTGTTGATCTTCAGGGACGTGGCAATGGGAGTCCTGACTGATTTGGTGTTCTCTAGATCAAACTTCTATACCAAATTTTTTACATTCTTCACCTGTAAAATTAATATTCCCGAGTCAACCTGTTTGACCCATAAACCCAAAAAATAGTTTAGTTCACCAACCAAACTCATCTCAAACTTGTTTTGCATAAGTGTAAAAACTTCCTGAAATTTATTTTAGATATATACCCAAACAATATATCATCAGCATAAATCCATGCTTAACCTTGAGATGCCTTATGAATAAAGTCTTGTCAGCTCCCCCTCTCTTATATCCCTTCTCAAGTAGAAACAATGTCGGTCTTTCATACCAGTCACGGGCAGCTTGTTTTAGTCCATATAGCTTTTTTAAGTTTGAATACATGTTCAGGAAGGTATAGGATCAATGAATCCTTTAGGTTGCTCAACACGGACTTTTTCATTCAAGATTACATTTAGAAAGGCACTGTTGACATCTATTTAATAAAGTTTGAATCACATCTAACATGCCACGGATGGTAAAAATTTGATGGATTTAAGTCTGGCCACGGGTACAAGCGTTTCATCAAAATACATCCCCTCAACTCGAGTATATTCTTGTGTTATCATTCACGCTTTATTTCTGAATATATTACCATGCTCATCAGATTTATTTTTAAAGATCCACTTTGTTCAAAATACATTTTGTATCTTTTGGTCGAGACACCAAATCCTACACGTTAGTTCTTCTTGCATTGCAAGTACCCATGACTCACCTCCAAGTGCTTCAATCACATTTTTAAGCTCAATGTATAAGGTATAGCACACAGTCCCATGTTTTGTGGAAAGTCTCCCTCTGGTCATCATTCCATCTCCACGATCTTAAAGCACATTATGCATTGGTGAGCCTTTCGGATCCAAGTAGGAGGCTGTCTTCTATTCTTCAGATCACTGTCTTTCTCTAGTGAGTTAACACCTGCATGGCTGGTATATGATCATTAGAACTAGGTACGGATAGTTCTGTCTATCTGTCAATGCCAGAATCTACAACACAATTTTCCTGAATATTCTGAGTTTTTTCTCCTTAATTTTGACTCTCAAGTTCCTATGAATAAGAGAAGAAATCATCAGTATCATCAATTTAACATTAATGGAATCAATGATGGTTTGAGTCCTCATGTTGTAGACTCTATAAGCTCAAATGTTTTCTGACTATCCAATGAACACTTCCTCATCACTCTTAGGATCAAACTTTCCCAAGTATTCCCTTTCATTTAATACATAGCACTTGCTCCCAAATGTGTGGAAATACTTGAGATTTGGTTTCCATCCTTTCCAGATTTCATAAAGAATTTGTAAAGTACCAGATTTTTTTAACCAGATTTTAAGGACACACAATTTAGAATGTAGGCAAGCAATATTCACATCTTCAGCTCATAATTTAACAGGGAGTTTCTTATTTTTCAACATCACCCTATCCATTTCTTGTATGTACCTATTATCCCTTCCTACCACACCATTTTGTTCAGGAGTTTTTGGGGCAAAGAATACATGGAAAATACCATACTTTTCAAGAATCTAGACAAAATAGTATTTCTCAAATTCTTTTCCATAATAACTCCTAATTCTCACAATTTTAGTTCCCTCAAAGTATTTTTTAGTGGTCAATTTTTGATATAAAAATTTGAATCTTTCAAAGATATCATACATATGTGTTAAAAAAATCTGCCGAAATGTACCTAGAGAAGTCATCTAGGCATATATAAATGTAATTCACTGAGACATTCAATTTGAATTGTCCCCATCAAGTCCGTATTTAGCAATTCAAGATTGTATCAGGTAGTAAGAAATTGACCTTGTTTATGTGCAGTTCTAGTTTGTTTACCTTTTGGCATGATCCACACACACCTTCAAAATTTTCAGTGAGCTTAGGAACTCCTCTTAATGCTTTGAGTTTGATAAGTCCGACCAGGTCTCCATAGTTCAAATATTCCAATCGTTTGTGCCATAATTTTGTCTTTTGAACCATGACTTGAAATTTCAAATTCAAGTAGATAGCATTTATCACTTGACCTAGTACCATGTAAGACACAACCACCATCATTTTTTAGAACTTTGCCTGAACACTTTGTGAATATGACCATAAGATCATCATCGCAAAGTTGGTCAATAGTAATCAGGCTAGCTTTCAAGTCAGCAACAAACAAGAAATCATTTAAAATGGGGATTCCATCAATCACAATGTTACCAACACCTTCAATTTTACTTTTAGTTCTATCCACAAAAGAAACTAGACCACCTGCATGACTCTTATAATTGATTAGAGTAGAATGATTATAAGTCATGTGTCTAGAGTAGTCACTGTCAAAATACCAAGAGTTGGGCACAATGGATTTATATGACTCTTTCTTACAAAGACTTGTTTATTCTAGCGTTAGGATTGTGTTTTAAAGTACAAGTAAACAATTTAACCCTTTTTAATGACTTGTTGTTTCTTATTAGATAAATAATGAAGTAAATCATGTCCATACTTACCATAGAAACTAGATCTAGCAGTGTGTTGTGTTTCGCCTTTCTGTTTTTGGAAATGATACCTTGTTTACCTGACAGCTTGATTTGAATAAAGTGTTTGGAGTCGGATAGAACGTGCTCGTGTAAGTCAGACACTACTATGACCATGCTGTCTAAGATTTTGTTTGCTTGATTCAGTGTAGCTTCAGAGGTCTGACCAGTTGCATTGACAAACATTAACCAATTGGATTCCTTCTCCTTCCCTTTTCTTTCATAACTCGGGCTCTCTTTGATGCTCAATGTTCTTCCATAACTAAGGACTTCACTTAGGCGTGAATTTGATGGTAAGTTGCTTGACACTTTCCTTGGTATAATTTTGCCCTACAAGGAGCTCCACGACTTGACTTTATTTTTCTATTATGACATTGGTGAAGTTTCCTTTTTAGCAACAATTATAGCTCTTTCTTCTTCAATGAACTCCATAATAGCATGGAGAGTGATATTTCTTTCTTGTTCAATTTTCAAATTTTCTTTAAAGATGGTGCATTCTAAACATACACTACTTGGTCTTGCTATGTCCCCAACTAGTTAGTTTGTACCTGTAGGCAACAATTATAGCAGGTCAGAATCAGACTTTAGGTTGACAGTAAACGAGGTTACCTGATTATCCTCAGTTATGTCCTCTTCGTTTGAGTTTGATTATCTATCATTATATTCATTCCAAGTGATGCTGATTACTTTTTTTAGAACAGGACTTCTTTAGGGTGTTGTACATTCAGATGTATTTGAATTTTGTCTAGAGTTGTTAAAAAAAATTTCTTCTATTGTTGAGATTTTGGATTTTTCCTTTTTGATTTTTCTTCATCTTGAACTGTTTCGTAAGCATGGTCATAAGTTTACCGATTCCGTTTTTCTCATCCTCAACCTCTTCTTCTATATTTTTGGCTTTGAAAGCAATTCCAAATCCATTTTCTTTCTTTCTTTCTTTTATGGAGATGCAATTCCTAAGTCATCAAGGAACCAACCAGCTCTTCAACCTTTATTTCTTCAATTTTTTTGCTCTTTTCTATGGCAGTTACTTTGGAGTAAATTCGATCAGGCATGATCTAAGAATATTTTTCACTATCTTGGTCTCTGAATATTCCTTTCCCAGTGTATATGCTAAGTTAGTGATGTTACTGAGCTTGGCGTAAAAGTCTTTGAATTATTCATCTTCTCTCATTGTTAGTTGTTTGACTCTAAAGTGGGCATTTGAATTTTGGATGACTTCACAATGGAAGTTTCATGAGAAACTTGTGGTATATCCCGAACTTTTTTGGCCACCTTGCACGTTGAGATCATACGAAATTGGTTGAGTCCAAAGAAGAAAAAAAATGGCATTTAAAGCTTTTGAATTCCAACTTGCATTGCTAAAATATGTAGTCCTCTATTCTTCAGCATTTTCCTCTCTTTCTCATTTTCAGTCCCAGTGAGTGTTTTATATCCATAAACGATAGAGTGCCAAGCTTTTTTTATCTAGTGATTGAACATAAACCTGCATCACAATTCTTTGATAGGAGTAGTTAATCCCTTCATATCTAGAACAAAGAGTCAAAGGTGTGATCCGTCCATATCTAGGCTTATCCTGGATCTCACTTCGTAAAAGTGAAACTGCTATGATACCAAATGTAAATTTTAAAATCTTGGAAAATTAAAAGTGAATTTTAATTGTACTATTGAAACATTGAACAACAGACAGTCATAACTTCCTATACTTAGTTTCTAATTATTCCAATTGGAACATGCAGATTGATACATTGTTTGAGCAGCTATAACTAAGTGAAAATTTTAAATAATATATTCAAACTTGAACAGCATATATAGCTTGGTAAACCCCGAACGGAAATATCTAGGGGCCCTCATGCCACGGGGTTAAACAATTCATTATTTAATTGTTCAAATTACAATAGTATCCATTTTGTAATTTTGCAAGTATATTTTTCCTTTTGACTTGTTGATGAAGTGGAATCAAACCTACATGTATTAACTTTATCACTATTGTACTTGACAACAACCACCACATGGATTAAGAATCAACATCCTTAACTCAAGCCGAGCAGTTTGATCAATGAATGAGATTGAACATTCACCATAAATTGTTTTGTATTCTCCAAATATTTGAAGATGATGTTTGGCTTTGAAAATAATCAATGAAGTATTGAATACATATGAACTTACATGTAAAGGACAGCAATTCGCACAACCAAGTCACGAACTGGAAAATATTTTTCAAAGCTTAATTCCATTCTTGTTTAGTTACTTTACTTATAGGTAAGAAATTGTCAAAGATTGAAACTAATTCCCACCTAAACAATAGTTTAATGTATCCTTAAATTCACCTAATTAACTAATATGAAAATATTTAAGATAAAAAGTAATATATTCTACACGAGCTGTAAATATTATAACACGAGATCTTATCATGTTATATATAGAAAACTATAAAATCCCAGCCTAGAGATTATGTTCAAAATACTTACCATCCAACCAGTTGGTATTAGCTACTGGTAAAACCTGTGACATTTTCTCACGTTTTAACAATTAATATGACATTTAAACTCATCAAGAATATTTAGTCAGCCAATAACCAGAGTTTGTAAAAATATGACATATTTTCCAACACATATGATTAGAAAATGTTGCTAGTGCATTATCACTAGAAGGAAATGGTTGAATACCAGGAGATAAATTGTTCGTGCGCAACCCGCAAAAATACAGAATCGTTGACAAGTAATAGATTTAGTAAGTTGTGAGTATCATCCTGAGAGAAAATAAATTCAATTCAAATTTACTAGTTTTGCATAGAATTCGAATTATGTAAACAAATTAGATTTGATTTTTATGATTATTTTAAATTAATCTAATAAAGCTGTAAAATTACGGTTTGTATCAAATTATGAATGATTGTATTAGATTTCGAATCCGCCTATTGTTATCTATTTCAATTCTTAATTTGTAATTTAGTTCCATTCATGCGTTCTTGACAATCGATATAATTGTAAATACAATTTTCTTTTCCGGAATGAATTAAATATATCCTAATCATGACCCTAATTTATTCCTAACCCGAATTCGAATTATTAGAATGTATTAAAGTTTAGATTATTTATATGATTACAGATGTGATAAATGTTATTCCTAACACTTATAACAAATATGTTAATTTTTCAGTGTTCTTAACTTATTGTGAATCTCTCTACACTACAACAAACAACTAATTATTTAATTGTTGGCCAATCAATTAAATAATGCAATGGGTATATAAAATTAATCAAAAAAGCAAGAAATAAACTAAATTATTACTCTTGAGTTAAAACAAATAAATAATAAGGTTCATCTTCATCCAATACAAAAAGAGATTTAGCCTGGCATATTAATATATAAATTACAAGAAAAATAACAGAAAAATATCACTCAGATCGTGATAGAATGCAAAAGATATTGATCTTCAAATCCAAGGTTAAATTCTTCAACATTTTGATGTAATTGACATGCAATTTATTGCTAAGACTTGATCTCCTTTCTCAAAATATAACAATTGGTCCAATGTTTTTGATGAATTTTATGATATTATTGTGTATGAAGAGGCAAGAGAAGGATTTTTCAATGGTAGCCCTTGTTTTATATTTATAAAAGCAAGGAAATAGGTCAAAATAGCATCCATTTTGGGTTCTAAAAGAGTTTGAATAGCAAAAGATGAAGAACAATAAAAAAAGGGTCATGAACGCCCGCGCACAAGCACAACTACCACGCACGTGCCACTAAGCCAAATGGCTCTCGGGTCATGAAAGTTAGTGTATTGCGCATGGGCAAAGTTTAAATCGTAAAAGGAAACCGATGATTCATCTACAAAAATAGCCCTCGCACGCACACAAGCATAGCTACCACCCACTCACCATTAAGCCAAATGTCTCTTGGGTCATGAAAGTTAGTGTATAGCACGTGGGCCAAAATTGTCCACCTTCCGCGTGCAAGTTCGCATCGTTTCGTCTCTCATAACTTTCGGTATTTTGATCATAACTTTCTTTCCTAATATCCAATATAAGTAATTTAAAGTGTGCTGGGAAAAGAAATCGAAGGGCTACAATTCTTATAGAAATATAAAGTTTCCAATTCGAATATTTGCTATCCGAAAAATAGATCTCAATTTGAGGCTAAAAATTTGGAGCATAACTTCTGCGACTGGAAATTGATTTGTGAAAATAATTTAACTATATTTCACTCATTTGACCTCAAATTGCATCTAATTGATCCTATATGATCTTCAATAATTGTTTTGTGGTCTGAAACAACTATTAGATGTTCACACTTCGCTGCACGAACTTTGAATTTCTTTCATTTTTGCACATTTTTATTTCCTTTCTACCAATTCACCCAATTTCAATTGAGTTTAACCTAATAAACATAATTAACATATAATAAAGTTATAGATCATCCAAATCACTAACAAATACTCTAATTTGATGGTCTAAATAACTGTATAAAATACACTTATCAAATACCCCCAAAACTTGAACATTTGTTTATCTTCAAACAAAACTATAACATAACTTAAACAATAATTTTAAACACACATGGTTAGAAGGTTTACCTTTGCTCTTAGAATTGGAATATATGTATTAAAATTATAAACTACTACAAAATAACAATGTTAAAATTAATTTCTACTCATCCAATGCAAAATTGTCGTGTGTGTGTGTGTGTGTGTGTGTGTGTGAAAATTCATGTAAAGTATCATAAATTTATAAAGTGATTCAATTCTTGACCCTCAATAGTCAAATATTTCGTTTATTCACTCATAAGATTAACAACCCCAAACTTATTATTTGTAATATTTTCCCAATGTGTGATCTAATGTTAAATTTATATACTAATCCCTACCCTCTCTAGTTTGGTGATATTTTACAAATTTCAGTTCANTAACAATGTTAAAATTAATTTCTACTCATCCAATGCAAAATTGTCGTGTGTGTGTGTGTGTGTGTGTGTGTGTGAAAATTCATGTAAAGTATCATAAATTTATAAAGTGATTCAATTCTTGACCCTCAATAGTCAATATTTCGTTTATTCACTCATAAGATTAACAACCCCAAACTTATTATTTGTAATATTTTCCCAATGTGTGATCTAATGTTAAATTTATATACTAATCCCTACCCTCTCTAGTTTGGTGATATTTTACAAATTTCAGTTCAACATATCAACAAATGAGGATTCTCTTTATTTTTTACTACTTCAACCTTCAAAAATCAACTAAGTTAATAATTTCTTATCAAATGTCTAATTATCTCAAATAAGTGTTTGGGCCTAACCAAGGCATGTAGCACGTAATTTTTTTGTATATTTTTTTCTTTTATTGATTTTTTATATCTTATATGCAAACTCCTCTCCATTAACTTTTTTTAAATGACCCTTGTAGCGAGCTTACAATCGTTAACTCCCAAGTCACGTGGCATTAAGGCACAAGGTTTTAGATACCCTTACATGTTTAATTACTCGAGTCATGAATGCTTCGAATAGAAGTTTCACAATGAGACAGTATTTTTTTCTTTTTTTTTACGTAATGACTAGTGCAATACCCCTTATTAAACACTTATTCTCAAAATTCAACATTTAATTTAAGATTTTTACCTAATTTTCATCTTATTAACTTTAGACAATCCAATAAAAATTTAGGATACATGGAATCTACGTTCATTTCAATGTCTCCTTACAACAACTCAGTCCCCCAAAATATCCTATAATTGGTTTAATGATGACTAATTTAGTAGTTATCTAAATTTAGCATATGAGGTCCACTAATTAATTTTTTTTTTCAACCTATTCAAATTTTGAATCAAATTATTCTTTTATAACACAAAACATAAATCTAGTGCTCAAAAATATCAAGTTTTACATGAATAATCATAAATCAACCATAATGTGCAACTTTTCAACAATTTATAATATAATACATGATTCCAAATATATGAATCATAATAGGCAAAATTATCTAACTCACACAAGCATACACAAGCAATAAATAAATTGAAAATATTTTTTTTTTCAATTTTCAATTTTTTACACTCAAACAAGTACACAGACTAATAAAAACGTAATGTTTTCCACCCCAAAACTTATAACATACATTGCTTTCAATGTGTGAAAATATAACAAGAAATATATAAAAATGAAGGATAGAGAAAAGAGCTAAGTACTCCCCTGATATATATTTGAAGATGGTAGATGGACTGCCATAAAAGTTCTGGCTCACTATATATTTTCTCTTGTCCAATGTGTTCAAGTATTGCATTCTTTCAAAATTAAAAAAAAAAAAGGACCAATCATATCATAAAACAATTTATATTAAGCTCTAACTCATCTTAAGGGAAATATGAGAATGAAGATACCGTATACTACTAAAAGAAATAACAATTACTAAACTACTAAAAATAATAAAATTTACTAATCATATATATATTTATAAAGCAAAATATTATTAAAAGAGAAAAAAATTGGGTTGTCTCTCAATATGTGCTTATTTGTAGTCATTAGCTTGACTTTGATATTTTGCTCGTGAAATTTTGAATAAAGCTTTTGATGTCTGGCTTAGTTTGCTTCTTTTGACTTTGAGACACTTTTCCTTGTTTATCCAAATTTTAACATTGCTTTCTACAATGTTATATGACTTGCCTATTCCATGCGATTTGAAATCAGCTATATAGACTTTTTCGTCCTCTTTATACTCTTCTTCAATAATTGATATCACCTCGAGCTGAAGGGTTAGTTCACAGTCTAAATTCACCCACAATAGTAACTCTTTCATTTCAACATTTTCAAGTGGATTATATCCCCACATTTTAAATTCGTCCCAGAATACGGAATCTCTCGTGTGAATTTTGCTTTCATCTGACATAGCATATAACATTTTGCAAGTGCCTTCTCGTTCAATTGGAAAGGATCAACTCCTTTAAGAATGTTGTCATCGTCTGGATGTGAAGATACATATTTGCCCTCAGGCATGTAACCTTCATCATATTTTTCAAATGTTTATTTTCGACATCTTAAATATTGTTTAAATCGTAGAAGTTTGGATATAAAGGAATTAGTGCATTTATACAAGCATTACCCAGTATAACACATCTCATTACAAAGCTCACAATTTGTGTCTTTTGCAAATACTAGTTTTTTGCCCGTGCAATGCACGGGTTGCATTATTTTGAAGGTAATATTAGCGTTTTAAGTGTTAACGATTAATAATTAATGCAAACGCTGAGATCGACTTGCCGGTCAGGTCGCGGGGATTCGGGTAACGGCCCCGACGGATCGACC
>CAIGRK010072779.1:0-10625 GCA_903798315.1 Fraxinus greggii
AGGATGAGATGAAGCCCATCCTATCACGGGTTCATGCTTTAGCTTATGGAGGATACTTTGGCTCCACTAAAATAGTAGTGAACGTGTTTTAATGCAGGTTCTTTTGGCCAACATTATTTAAGGACTGCCACCATTTCTACAAATCATGTAATAAGTTTTGGAGGTGGAAATATTTGATATATGGGGAGTTGATTTTATGGGACATTTTTCGTCATCCTATAATAATTGATATATCCTTGTAAAAGTGGACTATGTCTCCAAATGGATGGAATCCAAGTCGTTGCCCATCAATGATGCAAGGGTAGTGGTAGATTTTATGAAGAAACATATTTTCAACCGCTATGGATCACCAAGAGCCATTATAAATTATGGTGAAACTCACTCCCACAATCGGTTATTCCAGGCGGTGCTTTATAAGTATAGAGTACAACATCGCATCGCCACGCCTTATCATCCTCAAGTAAGTGGATATGTTGAAAACTTCCAACAGACAACTGAAAAGAATTCTAGAACTCAAGGTGAACGCATCTCGAAAAGATTGGTCCAAGAAATATGTTTTGTGGACTTATCGTACCGTGTACGAGGCATTGATTGGAATATCGCGATATTGAATAGTGTTTGAAAAAGCCTATCACTTACCTGTTGAGTTTGGGCACAGAGCATACTAGGCATTGAAGCAATTGAACATGGACTTAGAGAAGGCTGGGAAAAATGAATGCTACGACTACATGAATTAGAAGAATTCAGAAGAAAAGCCTGTGAGAATGCATCCATCTACAAAGACAGGACAAAGCAGTGACATGATGAGAACATTAGACAGCGAATTTCCAGAGTGGGAGATCAAGTGCTCTTATACAACTCCAAACTTAAACTCTTTCCAGGAAATTGAAATCAAGATAGTCCAGACTTTTCACAGTATCCCAAGTGTTTTCTTATGGTACAGTTAAGTTACACCACCCAACCAAGTAAAATTTCAAGGTTAATGGACATTGCATTAAACAATATGTAGAGGATCTCCCCACCGCAAAGGAAAGACTTGGACTAGCTGTTCGTGAATAATTGTGGCACAAAGTCCAGCTAATGATTGTAAAGAAGCACTTCTTGGGAGGCAACCCAATCCCAATCCTTCTCTTATTATATATGTGTACAGTTTTCATTTTTTTAGGAAGGTATATTTTATTCTTAGTAACAATCTCGTTGTGTTTTGTAGGACAAATTTCAAGTTTGGAGGCGAATACAAGCTTGAACGGGAAAGTGGAATTCAATTCATCAAGTTGGGGAGGATGAATAAATTCTAGAATGGAGAATGAAAGGTAAAAATGTCAAAAAAAATTACAAAAACACAATGTCCAAGCATTGCACTCTCATCGTACATGCGCTGGGAAACTACTCTTATTTACAGAAATACAGCATCTAGGCCACATATTTTTAAAAAAAAAACAAACAAAACCAAACCTTTCCCTTCCTCCCTAGTTCTTATTCTTCTTTAATTATGATCTCACCAAGAAAATACACACACACACATCATTTTTCCATTTACCACAAAGGTATCAAATTCAAAAAGTTGCAAGTGGTGATTTCATTCATTCTCTTTCCTCCAAGCTAAGGATTTCAAGGTAATTCTTCTATTTTTATTCCTTATGTGTTCTATTACAATTGCACGAATGCAGAGTATTAGACTCGGGTAATTGTGGAGTAATGAATGTGTTTAAGAAGATGTGAAGTTTTGGTTGTGGATTATACCACACAACTCCTTGCAAATTGAAGGACAATTATGTTGACCCCTAGATGTTTGATAATTTGTCCATGTGAACATTCATGTCTGCCTAGGGATAACTAAGTCATTGAATTGTCTCATCTGCATTTGGAATTGTTTTTGTTTTTTAAAATTGTGGACATTGTCTTGCAAACCACCTATATCAATTTGCATACCATCACATACTATTTGTCATGACACATTTCTTGATGGCAAGACTTTATACACTTTGGTGCTTGAAATGTTGCATAAATTGGTGTATTTTGGAAGTATTTCTATATTTGTTACCTATTTTGCAAAGTTTTTTCATATTATCTTTCTATATAGGTACAATGCCACCTAAAAAGAGATCAAAGGATGTAGCCTCCTCTTCCAGCTCCTTTGATATGAGCAAATGCATTAGTGCTGAAGCCGCCAAATGACATAATAACTTGGTGGTACACAAGACCTGTATACCTGAAAGAGGTCAAAGGAGCAAATTCATTAGTGCTAAAACCGTCGAACGACATAATAACTTAGTGGTACACAAGACCTGTATACCTGAAAGAGGCTTTGACAATTACATGACGAGCAGATTGAACAACAAAAATGGGAAGCTTTTTCCAAACAGCTATGACTTGCACTAATTTCAATTGTTAGGGAATTTAAAGCCAATAGGAGGGAACACATAAACTTTTTAGTGATTGTACGGGGTAAATGGATCCATTTTGATAGAACATCCATCAATAGGTTCTATAATTTGTAGGATAATGAGGATGAAGACTATTCTCGGGTTCACGAAGAGGAAGTTGATCTTGACGAAATCAATCAGATTTTGGCCCCATATGGAACTTCTTGGAGTTGGAGACATATGTGATTAACTTCCCTGCCTCAGGTATGACTTCGTGGTGTAAGGTCTGGCATCGTTTCATTTCTGCCAAACTATTACCTAAACGCAATTTATGTGAGGTCACCAAGGAGTGTATAACCCTCAATTATGCTTTTCAAAACTGTCTGTCAATTGATGTTGGAAAGGCTATCCACAACAACATTTTATATACTTTGAGATGGTTGATTACTGGTGGTTTGGGGCACCCATAGTGGATCTTTGAGCTTTGTCTAAGAGATGGGTTGTAACATACCCATGTGAAGAGGTTGTGCATCCTAATTCGGTAATTACACAGGAGAGGACTTGGAAATTTGTGAGCCAGTTGGGCTCTACTAGTGTACCATCCCCTGTGCCGAAAGAATGATCTTCTCGGTTATGTCGACAACCCAGCTGGTAACCCTAATATTGACCTTGTTTCTCAGCTTCACATCATGCAATTGCAGATAAATCTGATGTGAAATACAATGTATGAGGAGTTCCACTATCAAAATGAGTTCAACGGTCTTCGCTTCGATATATGTCAACAAGACATTCCATCAACCTCCTCTACTACCTGATCACACTGCAAATCCAGACCTATCTCGACAGGATACTGATGATAATATGATCTAAGAGTCGAGCCCGATGAAGCCGAGCCCAAGACGAGACCCGTTGATTATCGAAGGATGCCAGATAACACGTTCAAGGGAAAAGCAAGTGAAAGAGACGATGGGACTGCTCATTCAAGCTATGGTTGATGACATGGTGATCTTGGCAAAGAATGGATCAAGTTTTGTGTTGGGATCGATGGCCAAAACGGGTTGGAGAAACTTGATTCAAGCGGAGGATAACGAAGGCCAAAATTTACACTATGCGACCGCATAGTGTAATCTTGCATGCGGTCACATGCATACCATCCGAAAACAAAGAGAGGCATTTCACTTGTTCTATGCGACCGCATAGAAACATACTATGCGGCCGCATAGTTCATTTCGACAGCGAGACTTTTATTTTTTTGGTAACTTCCTAGTTGCATTAGAATTATATTCTTTCCATACTTGTGTAATCTTTTGAATATTATGCATGATTTTAGCTCGATTTTTAGGCTTAGTATAAATACTTTACATTATTCATTGTGTATTACTTTTGACAATATTAATATTCAATAGAGAGGCAATTGTGCTTTCAATCTTATCTTCGTTGTAAAAAAAATAACATTATTGAGAATTAATCGAGATGTTATTTTGCTTTCAAATCTTGTTTTTCTTAGAACTTTGCGAACTTATCAAGTTGATCTTGTGGCGTTCAACATCGAGTGTGGATCACGCGTCGTGTAATCAAGAGGCCATTCAAATTTTGTCTTGTTTGGTTGCTTAGTTCATTATTCTTGGTTCAAACTCTAAACTGGATTATTCTTTAGGCTTTCTTGGGATCGTCAATCTTTTAGGAGGTTGCGTAGTGATCGTTGTTACGTGGTTCTCATCAGATGATGACAACAAAGACAATAAATGTCTTCTATCAGGTAAGTCTTCCTCCTTTTTCTTTAAATTTTACATTGCGGATAATGTTTAATTTAAGTTGAGGGATGATATTACTTGCTTATGTTGTTTAGTTACTTAAATGCTTATGTGTGATTTGTGTGTTTTGTATATTTTAAAAATATAAAAAATTATAGAACAACAACAACAACAACAACAACAATAATAATAATATCGCATGCTTGTGTGAGTTAGATAGCCTTGTGGCTAGGATGAATGAATTTGAAAGCTTGTATTA
Organism: Fraxinus greggii; assembly: GCA_903798315.1. Lineage (NCBI taxonomy): Eukaryota > Viridiplantae > Streptophyta > Magnoliopsida > Lamiales > Oleaceae > Fraxinus > Fraxinus greggii. The sequence continues at coordinate 4,380 of CAIGRK010072779.1, forward strand.
GTTTGTGGATGGTGGATGAATCATGTGCTTGAGTTTAATTTCCTGCTTATCCATGGAAACATGACAATGATTATGCATGATAATTAAGTATAGCGTCGTACAGAAACAGGAACATGAAGATTCATATGCATAGGCTATATAGATGACTTAGACACTTAATCCTTTAACGTATGTTTCACAACATCTTTTAACTATATTCATAATAATTTGGAACGTCTAACTAGTGAAAGAAATAATTTAAGATTGTCGTAATTTCATGTACGTGAAAAAGATTTGTATAGAGTATCTTTGGCTTTCTAGTATAAGCTTGGTGATGACCAAATGTTAGGAATCTAACCCCTACAAATTTTTTTTATAGAAAATAAGCATTGCACTTATTGAGCTTATGCCTCACACCGGCACATTTTTTACTCGAGTTAGTAAGTCCGTATGGGTATCTTAAAACTTGGTACCCTTTGGTATTCAAAAGCCAGGGAGTTACAGACTAAAAGCTCGTTATAGGGGTCAAGAAGATGTGAGCTCAATTTCTTCGATGAAAGCAGGGACGAATCCCAAGTAAAACTAGCTGCATATCAAAGGAAGATGACCCGTTACTACAATGCGAAAGTTAAGAAAAGATCCTTTCGGATAAACGACCTCGTACTTCGAAGAGTTTTCCTATCTTTTAAACTATATTGGGAATGTGGGCACGTTGGAGAAGAGGATCGGATCCCAAAAGGGATTACCTCGTTGGTTCTCCAAGTCGTGTAGCGCAAGCCTCCCATGACGAAGTTGAACATCATGGGAGAATCCCATACATAGATGAACCATCCACCATAAAAAGAAGCGTGGGTGCCTCGGAGAAAATGATCGGATCTCAAAAGGGATTACCATGTTGGTTCTCTAAGGCGTGCAACACAAGCCTCTCATAATGACGCTGAACGTCATGGGAGAAGCCCCTACATGGATGAACCATCCACCATTTAGGGTAGTGTGGGAACCTCGAAGAAGAAAATTGGGTCCCAAAAAAGATTACCTTATTGATCCTTCGAAGCATACAGCACAAGCCCCCCCATAACGAAGTTGAAAGTTATAGGGAAAACCCCTTCATGGATGAACCATCCACCATGTAGGGAAGCGTGGGCCCATTGAAGAAAAGGATCGAATCCCAAATGGGATTACCTCNGCATCTCAAGCCTCTCATAATGACGCTGAACGTCATGGGAGAAGCCCCTACTTGGCTGAACCATCCACCATTTAGGGTAGTGTGGGAACCTCGAAGAAGAAAATTGGGTCCCAAAAAAGATTACCTTATTGATCCTTCGAAGCATACAGCACAAGCCCCCCCATAACGAAGTTGAAAGTTATAGGGAAAACCCCTTCATGGATGAACCATCCACCATGTAGGGAAGCGTGGGCCCATTGAAGAAAAGGATCGAATCCCAAATGGGATTACCTCATTTATCTTAGGCATGAAGCATGAGTTTTCCGTGACGAAGTTGAACGTCTTGAGAGTGAAAATAATATTAAAACTGAACGTGCTTGAAGATGTCATGTTACAACTGTTGGAAAGATAATTCATTTTTTGGAGTTCATTATATTTACTTTAAATTAGCTTGCAAGTTATATTGCTGAAGTTATGTACCTTAAAGTTAGCCTCTTCCGTCATACTTCGGTATCTTTGACGGCACATAGTGACTCGAGATATGAACATTTCTCAGTTCTTGTGAAAAGGCAAATTTTCATCGTCGTCATCGAGGTCACAAGATTTTAGGGGTTCATCCGAGTCCTTCTCTTCATTAGCCTGATATCTGGGTGGCCGATGAGATGGGCCTACCTGATCCTTAGCCATTTCCTCCATCATGTGGCCCCTATTTCTAGGCAGAGCAACTTGGGGGACATGTCATTACCTCTCCTTCGGTTGCCTTACTATGTGAGGTGGTGGTTATGGCCTATTTTTAGGCGCCAGAGGTGGCTGGGATAGGATAGCCTGTACCTAGTTCCTGCGGGACTAATTCTATCAAACATACTGATAGACATTTGTAGCATATTTTCTAGCTCATATTCTGGGAAAAATTATCCTCCTTGTCAACATGGGCCACGGTGGGTCAGTCGAAGCATAATTTGAGGAGATATCAACTCCTACTTCCCTTTTAAGGGGGCTAACTTCTCTAGCCTGCTGGTGGGATGGGGCTCTCTGGTTTGGACTTCATCATCACACTAATAGTATCCTCATGGTGCAAAAGGGAGAATGGGCGGACCTCCTTGGCCTTGCATTTGCATGAGGAGTTCTTGCATATAACCATGTCTGGTGGGTGATATATCTCATGTTCGTTGTCATGGTTGCTATCTCCTGAGTGAGTTGAGCAGCTACCCTCATTCCACCGTGCCTATGATGGTGGTGGGGTCCGTGCCGATCCACTTAGTTTGTTACTTGCAGAATCTCTTCATCAGAGTTTTCTCTCACCCTCCTAGGAGGGACATCACGATTTGAACTCGTTTTTTTCTCTTGGGGCTTCCACTTATTCTTTTTCAAGAACAAATCATTTTTCAAAGTAGATGCCCAGCTATTTTCCAACAAACTTTTTCCGAGGAAATGTTTGTGGTTATAGTGACCTCATTTTTTGTACCGTTAACATGGACAACAGATATCGGGCACACTCATATCCATGCAAGCTAATTCTAACATGTATGGACAGATTACCAATCGACGATATTTCGGAATTGAAAGTGTAAGAAGCTTTCTAACACTAATAAGTGTATTTCACTCATATTTTAGACATCATCTAAACTTGATATTTCACTAATTTCTATGAGTTTTAGAGCGTTTTAATGTGTGTTTTGATGTTGTGATATATGTTGATTAAATTGGAGGAAATAAGCAAAAGTTGGCAAAATTTGAGAAGAGGGCTAAATTGTAAGATATCCAAAGTTCAGGACTAAAGTACAAATACTTAAAAATTGTGTCAGACCTCACAATGAAGATTCAAGAGTACTAGGAGTCCATTGGATGAAGAAAGAAGTCAAAGGGATGAAATATAGGCAAAGTATGATCCCACATTAATTTCCAACTAAAAAAGTTATGCTTCGAATTTTCAATCTCATATTGCGACTCATTTTTGACATAGTAAACATTCGTATTGGAAAATGATATATGAATAAAAGTTGTATCGCTTTGAGTTATCTTTCCAACACATCTTATATCGCCTCAATCGGAAATCGGGAGAAAACGTTATGATAATAATATTGAAAGACACGCGGTGCTGAATTTCCATCTGAAACTGGGCGTTGCACCCCCACTATCAGACATCGGGAGAAAACGTAATGATAAAAATACTGAAAGACGCATAGTGCTGAATTTTCATCCCAAACTGGGCACCGTTGGTGAGAAAAAAAAGTTTTGATTTTTTTGGACTCTTTTCTTTGCCCAATACAGTTCCAACCCTTCTAAGATTTCAAAAGACTATAAATACAATCCTTAAGACCTAATTCTAGGAAGAGAACAATTCAAGAGACAAGGGAGAATTCAACACAATTCTTCAAGAAGGCAAGGGGGAAAAACTACAAGAGATTCAAGAACAAGACAAAGAAGAACAAAAGATGAAATTGAAGATCTACATCATATTTTTTCTATTCTCTTCCATATGTCTTTTTATATAAATTTTAGTATTTTCATAGATTACATCATGAGCTAAATTCGTTATCTAGGGTTTGATTGTAGCAAAAAACATGGGAATATGGATTGATTAATTTTAGTTATCTCTATTAGATTTTTCACATGTGTTTATTTGTGTTATAATTTTAATGCTTTCAATTAATTGGCAACTAATTGAATGATTTGATGATAGTCAATTTCGACACTCGAGAGATAGGAGTTTAGGCGTAATCATAAAAATAACACATTATAGGAAATTATAGGTTTCGAGAGAAAGTATAATTCCTTTGAAGTATGTTCCATCTAAGAACCACGATCTTGGTAAATTCTATATTTTAANTTAGTTATTTCTATTAGATTTTTCTCATGTGTTTATTTGTCTTATGATTTTATGCTTTCAATTAATTGGCCACTAATTGAATGATTTGATACTAGTCAATTTCGACACTCGAGAGATGAGAGTTTAAGCATGATCATAAGAATAACACAACATAGGACATTATAAGTTTCGAGAGAAAGTATAATTCCTTTGAAGTATGTTCCATTTAAGAATCACGAATTTCATAAATTCTATATTTCAATTCGGAATAGAGATAATGGAATTAAAATATAGGAATAGTTTTTACTCAGCACTCGAGAGATGGAGTAAAATTACGATAGTGTTCTTGCTTATAAACTTTGGAAAATTAATTAGAAATAATTATATAATTGAGAATCATATTTGATAGCTAGATGAAATCATAACCCCAGGCTTTAGCACTTGATTATTCTTCTAGCCTGCATTTATTTATTGAATTCGTCATCATATTAGTTTAAAAACATTGATTATAACATTCATTCATATAGATAAAATAGAGGCTATATAATTATAGTAGAAATTTGAAGTACAATCCATGTGGGTTCGACACTCTAACTTGATTATTATATTATAAAATTTGACACCGTACACTTGCTGTATAAATCACATTATCGAAAACACGTGACAACTTTTTTGACGCCGCTGCTGGGGATTGTTTCATTTGATTTCTATTGATATTATTACCAATTAGCATTTATTTTAACTTAGATTTTTATTTTTGTTTTCATTTATTTTCTTTCTGTCTCATATAGTTCTTTAGTTGTTATTTTCAGCTGTGTATACGAAAAGCGAGGAATCTTGAATTATTACCTATTGATCCTGAACCAAAACACACATTCTGCTTTCTCAGGGGTATATAGAGAACGTGAAGTAATGGCAGAACAAGAACCAAGAGCAAACAATGAAAATAATCAACATCGGGCTATTCAGGACTACGTTGGCCAGTGGTCAATGACAACTATTCTGGTATCTGGCCGCAAATAATTTCGAACTAAAGCCAGGATTGACACGCATGGTACAACAGAACCAGTTTGGGGGAGCTCGGACAAAAGACTCAAATGGTTAGAACTTGCAGTATATTACCAATTCTGTCGAGCAACTGATGTTTGAGATCTCCATAAGCCCAGTGGAGAATCCTACAAGAAAAGGAACTAGCAAGTTAATTTGTGGCCCCAGTCCAATCCTACGTTCTACAAGGTTTCCCAATCCAAATTTATGTTTTGTGTATGCTCTGTGTTTGTGTGTGTGACTTTAAGAGAGAGAGAGAGAGAGAGAGAGAGAGCGCGCTCGACCTTTTCAATGGTATGGACAAAGCAAACATTTTCCCCCCAAATTCCAGTCCTATAATCGAGGAAATTCCTTAACATTTATAAATCCAACACTTCTAACGCCTCTCACTCTCTCTCTCTCTCTCTCTCTCTCTCTCTCTCTCTTATTTTTCTTCACGGGCTATTGAATTATACATCAGAATGTCTCTTTCATCAATAATCGGAATATAAAAATTGATTAAAAGATCTTGGTGGTTAGCTTTTGAGCGAAAATAAGAAATAATTGGCCCCCTTTGCTGTCCACTTATGAAGTCTTTCACAACTAGCTCTGTTGAACTTTGAGGTTGCAGAGTGGAAAAACTTCACAAATCCCATGTAAAAAAAGCAATATTTTCAACAAAATTGTGCCCAAGTAAGAAAAAAATGAGAACATTGTTCACAAAATTGAACAATAAATTCTCTTTTCACCGCAATCTAATTCAAAATGTCTCATCTTTGATTAAAAAAAGTGTAATATTAATACGTTAAAAATATAAAAGTAACGTGAGTCGATCATAGAAAAAATACAAGTCATTTAAAATTTCTTTTTTTTCCGTACAACCCACCAGTCTATATATAGAGCACATGAGTGACGTATTATCAACTCGTAATTAAACAGAAACCCTAGTCAAATTAAGATTAGTATTCATCTATATCCCAAAGTGTTATGCTGCACGTACATGACCGACGTGACCCTGTACGTGCTAGGGGGACTGTCCCCTGTTATGTTTTCTAGTCGTATATCTGGTTGTCAGAGTTTTCCCTATTTTAGTGATTGTCTCGCTGGCCATGCATCATCTTCTATTTCCGTTGCATGATTGTCCTTATTGGTGTGGTTCTTCAGTGTAATGCATCTAGGGACCATTGCTCTGGTCTGTGTGAAATGTTCAGTACACGAAATTGCTACTTTTCCATGTTGGTATTGAAAAGTCAAAAGTGATACTCCT
>CAIGRK010072826.1:0-10922 GCA_903798315.1 Fraxinus greggii
TCACATTCATAAAGAGAACCATCAAGTTTGAAAAAATAATGTCACATAATTGAATTTTAATCCTATTAGTTTGGACTCAAAATATTTAATCTTTTTAGTTCTTTTCATAATTGAATTTTCACATTAATGTTACAAGTATTCATATCAAAGTAAAGTAGTGAACCAAATATAGGTATCAAAGTTGAGCAACAACTTGTGCACTTAAAAACAAAATCAAACACCCGACTTCAAGCCCTCAAATCCGCACGTCATGGGAAGAGAATCTTTCCACAAAACATTATTGACTATTGATTGACGTGCGAGCTTATCCAACACCAAAGTGGGACACAATTCTAAAGACTCGATATGAAAGTGAAAGGTGAATGTTCCTTTTAACCCCAAAACTCGTAGAAACTCTGTTAAGAATAAGACTTCTCTGAATTTTCTTACCAAATTCTACAATCCTAAGCTGATGCGTATACATTACCTCTTTGAAAATTTTCCTGATCACTAAAAATCTCGAATATTTCAATCGGCTGCAGAACCAGTATCCATGTCCACATCCAAAAACTGTAGCATTAAGCCCCTGTACACTACTGCATTTTTTGGGCAAGACTAGTCTGATCTAGAGTATAAAATGAACCAATGTAAATGGGTCTCCACTCGTACCCAAGCATACTGAACCCGTCTTCCAGACTAACTGAAAGGGTTTTATTGAAATGACATAAGAAACCCAAAAGGCAAGCATACTATACAAGGGTTTCAAACACTAACGGAATCACATTGTTACTATCCATAGAACAGAATCATATTGATAATGATGATACTACTAAAACTGGTACGGCATGTGCAATATTAAATAGTTGCTTCAACGGTACAATTTCAACCAGCTAATCAAATTCAGCGCTTACCATAACTATAATCCTTCTGAGAACTCCATAATCCAGCTGACAGTCGTTGATTCCGTCTTTTTTGGCCTGAAGAGGCCAAATGAAAGGAGTCAGACCACGGGTGAACAAAAGCATTCTTTCACATTAGGGGAGCGATAATTTAATTTGTTTTCACAGTACATATAAAAAATTCATTCTGGAAACTCCAAAGCCATCAAATTACACCAGATATCTTCGGAACGTCACACTCTGGGAATGAATGCATGGAGAACATAACTATCTACATCTGTTAAAGGTTAAGGAACAGCTGAAGGAAAATCCAAGGACATGATATAACCCCTCATTCTTCAACAAAATAGGCAAGTATTGTACCGGAATAATTTTAACTTAATGTTCATCGATTACCAAAGTACTGAAATAATTTCTCTCACAGCAAACAAGTCCTTCCTGCAAACTAGTACTTTGTATTCTTCAAATGCATATCGTACCGAAAAACAGTATAATTGGCTGTTCACATAAAGAATTCACATTTACCACCAGAAAATGCAACATATGGCAAACATAATTTACAAACACATTTACTAATTACTAGTAAGAAGGTAACTACTTCGATAGAAAAGACTACAAGAATAAGGGCAAATAAAATCAGATGTTGATATAGGCAAAATACAGTGCAGAAACAACATCAAGGCCGCATCATTATACATCAAAGTTCTCAAACATGGTGCAGTGACAGCTCAAGCACGTCACTTTTTGGAAAGCCTTGATAAATGAAAATGTTAGAAGAAATCTAGAACGATCTTTAAACAGAAGGGTACATGTACCCGATATCGGGTATGTAGGTAGGGATTGCCTATGCAAGACAACTCTCTCTAAGGGAACTCGACAAAATAGCCCCGTAACTTCGGGAGAAGGGGTGATGAAAACAAAATACAAGTAGAAATAAAATTAATTTCAGATTTACAGAACTATCAAAAGATTCATTACACAATATGATGAAGACTGAAACTAACCCCACCACACCCCTCCACAAAAAAATAAAAAAATAAAATAAAGAGGAAGAAGGAACTAGTGTAGAGCAAAAGGATGAAAGGCAACATTTGGAGCCTTCCATTTAGGCCGTAAAAATGTCCACCTGTAATAAGTGGGTTATGACCCAAAAATATGACTGTGAACAGGCAGCTGGGTGTCTAAATTCTTAACTACTTGAATCCAAGGGTTGTCCATGTCCAAGAGAAAATTTGTAGAAATATGTTCTACAAATAAAACAGGATCTCTGAAAGCACAAAATTGAAAGTTCTTTCTACCATCATCTTCATAGACTGGCATCCCAAAGTCGAGCAAGCTCATAGCCCTGGAATATAAGTATTCACAACATGTTAGTTTTGTTATGGAAAGATTGTCAGTAATGATAGAACAGTTGCTGCAAACGCATCCAGTAGAAAAATTAAAAGTAACGCATTACATGGAAGTATTAGTTCAATCAAATTTTCCAATAATTCAAATGGAAAGGAAGGAGGGTCAAAGAGAAAGAAAGTCAATCACAATAGACTTCTTTTACTGACAGCATTTAAATCTTTAGAAGTTAATAACACACACTAACTATTAATAGGCCCCATGAACCCACTTCATTTCAACCCCTTGCACAAAAATTCTTTACTATTTCTCGTACTTAATTACAAATTAAGCTCAAATACATGCTGATCATGTAGGAGTAATTATTTGCAACCAAAGTTTAGAACATCAAACACAACATTTTCCAGTCCTTTAACATATGCATATATGAATAATTATGTGAATATGTTACAACAAAATAAAGAATGTGGAATCTATAACCATTTAATTCCAATTATTCCAAGATCAATCAGTCACTCTATTGATACAACTACAAAAATAGTTTCTTGTGCAAGTACATGTCAAAAAATAGTTTCCTGCACAAGTACCAAAATTTGCTTATTGTACAATTTTTCTCATTGTCAAAGAACACAGATACTGAAAACAGAAAAATTATTTTTCCGCAGAATTTTCATCCTAAAACTCTGGACTAATATCTCCAATAATCACTCAACCTTAACATCTCTTAAAAACTTAATCAAGTCAGACTTCATGATATATTCCAGTGGCAGCATTTCCTAGTCATCGTATAGGGATGGCTGCACTCTGGGAGAAGTTCTTCAAGCTTAAACGGGGTTTACGTTGGTGGAATTGGCAGGTTTTTGTGATGTTTTTTAGATGGTTAGGGATGCTGAATGTAGGGTTGATAAAGCTAAGAGGGAGCATGACCTGGAACCTACACATGAGCACCGTAATTCTCTACACCTGGCACATGCAGATCTGAATCAGACCTTATCTATTGAGGAAGGTTCTTGGAAGCAGAAGGCAGGTTCACGCTGGACATGTGAGAGCGATCACAAGACCCAGTACTTTCACTCATTGATTTAGGGACGTTGCGACCATTCTAACATTCGGTCCATTAGGATGTGAGGGGAAGTTACATCTACTCCTGATGGTAATTAAAGCACGGCAACCCCCTTTTTTCAGGATCTTTTTGCTCCCTCACAACCTGTTGAACCTATACGCCCATACGTCCAGACATTATTCCCAAACTTGTGAATGAAGCAGATAACATTGTTCTTAATCGTCCTCCTTTGATTCATGAGGTTCGAGAGGCCATTTTTAGTATTAACGCTGACGGTGCTTTTGGTCCGCATAGTTTTTCCTCCTTTTTCAATCAAAATTATTGGGATATCATACAAGATGACGTTTATGGGGCCGTTTTGAATTTCTTTGTTGGTGATCACTTACCAAGGGGCTTGCTTTGCTACCACTTCTATTGTTTTGATCCCGAAGAGGAAGGGTATTTGTAGATGGACGGACTTTAGATCGATAAGCTTGTTAAACACTTGTGTATGGTGTTTAACAAGCTTATCACTAAGCTCTTAAATACTCAATTGCTCTGTTACCGTGTATTATCCCCCCCAATTGGTTTTATCCTATGTCACTTGATTGGAGACAATGTTTTATTGGATCAGGAACTTCTCCATACTCCAGATACTAAACCGAGAGGAGGGAGAATAGTGCTGAATCTTGATTTGACAAAAGCATATGATAGCATAGATTGCAGCTTCCTTTACTCTATTCTTGATGGTTATGGATTTGATCATTTATGGATTGATAGGATCACGCGGTGCATTTCGGAATGTCGATTCTCGATCCTCTTGAATGGTCGCCCGTATGGTTTCTTCCCCTCTTCTTGGGGTCTTAGGCACAGCGATCCCATCTCACCATCTCTCTTCATTATTGCTACTAACTACTCCCGACTTCTCATGTAGCAATTTCACACTCACCCTATCATGTGCTATCGACATGGAGGTAGTTCTCGTCTCACATTTCTCTTTTGTCGATGACATGATTATATTCGACAATGACCATAAGTAATCTATTCGGTGGTTACTTGATTGTTTGGAGGTTGGTGAATACAGATAAGAGTGGTCTTATTATGCCTCGCAAGATATCTATTAGCCAAATCAGGAGATTAGAGCATTTGACGGGCTTCAGGCACCAACAATTGCCTCTTACTTATCTGGGTTCCCTTTATGTAAGGGGCTAAGCGGGTTTTCTTATATGATGACCTTATTATTATTATTATTATTATTTTTTTTTTTTTTTGATAGGTAATNGGAGATGCTGTGCTTTTTTTAAGGTACGAAAACCTACAATTTGCTGAAACTTTTAGTTGCTATTTCTATTTCCTTTTTTTTTTCTTCTCTTGATTGTTGTATCTCATCATCTGTGGCAGAGTTGCTGATGGAGAACTCAGACTAGGAATCCGAAGAGCTGCTCAAGTTAAAATTGCAACTGCTTTTCCAGCTCCATACGGTCAACAGTTTACTTCAAGTAGCATGGCTGCTGTAGCACATGCCATATCTACGCGAAGGGTGTTTAATATTTGTTACAATCCAAGGTATTTTTTTTTTTTTTGATAGGTAATATGATGACCTTATTCAAAAGGTCAAGAGTAGGATATCTAGCTAGACTTCCCATCTTATATTTTTTAGGGGTCGGATCACTCTATTGAAGTTCGTTCTCACATCTATTCCACTTTACTTAATTCAGATCGTGTAGCCTCCTAAGGGTATACTGAATAAATTGGAAATTATTTTTGCGAGCTTCCTTTGGGATTCTAAGAATCATGCACACAGACTACACTGGAAGCAATGGAAAGATCTTTGCTTACCTACCGATGATGGTGGTTTTTGTATCAGGATATTGCATGACATTGTTATTACTTTTTCCATAAAGCCATGGTGGCTTTTCCGTTCGCAGAAGTCTTTATAGGCTCAATTCTTATTGAACAAATATCTAGGGGGACTAACCCTATTCTTACTTTTGTTCTTTATTCTATTTTACCGATTTGGAGGAGGTTGAAGCTAGTTGGATCTAAGGTTGAGCCACACATTACATGGCACCTTAGCACTCGACAAATTTTTTGGCATGATTGTTGGATTGGCAAGGCTACTTTGGCGGTCTTATTCCCCCGTCGATCGCATTCTTTTGCAAAGGTTCAAGATTTTTATGATGGCTCAGGAGGGGACACTGAGCGGTTGTTACAAGTTCTTCCTCTATCCACGGTCGAGCATATTGAAACTATACCCCTATGGGTCATGCTCATGATCGAGTTTTTTGGAAGGAAACACAAGATGGTAATGTTGTTACCAAGTCAGTGTGGCAACTGGTTCGCGCTTGTTGACAGCTCAGGACTCATAGCAGCTGATGTAGAGTCCCATTATACCTACTACATATTCTTTCTTCTGCTGGAGACTATGGCAAAATTTGACACCCGTCAAAGAAGCCATAAAGAGGAGGATAGATTATCTTATAGCCTTTCGATGTCAGTACTGCTTGGAGATCGAGACTACACATATTTCCACTGGCATCACCATTTCTCATCAAGTTTGGAATCATTTTGGGGCTATATTTCAAGTACCTATGAGATCTAGTGAGGGAGTTAGATCTAAGTTTGATAAGTGTATTTTATACACTTATATGGACATAAATATATAGACATTTAATAGTTCTTTTGAACAATTAAAGCCTAATTTATTGAATATTTTGTTTAGTAGGTGAAAATCAATGACTGTAAGTGAAATTGAAAGAACCGAAAACTGGCAAAAAAGGCAAGATCCAAAGTTTGAAAATTAAAGTGTAAATGCTCAAAAGTTGTGTCAAACCTCACGATGAATATTCGAAAATGCTAGAGGTCAATTGGATGCAATTAGAAGTAAATAAAGAGTGAAATATGGACACAAATCAATTTTCAACTGCACAAGTATGTTCTAGATTTTTAGCTCAAGATTGAAACCCATTTTTTACTAGACGTTCGAATTGGAATCAAGCTATTTCAAATAAAGTTATAGCACATTAAGTTATCTTTTCAACACACTTCAAAACGCCTTAATCAGATATCAAAAGAGAAAGTTAAGACAAAAACACTGAAGAAGGCGCAGAGTGGAAGCAGCAGGTAGCGCCTCGGCGACCACTCTCAGGAAAAGGATCAGATTCGCAGAGCCGCAGGGCCACTACATGGTGCCTGGGCCCTGCCTGTAGCCAAAAATAAGGTTTTTACACCTTTTTAAAAACCTAATTCAACTAAAACTCTTTCAAGACTTAAAAAAGACATAAATACAACTCTGGTTCCACACATTGAGAGAGGAGAATACAACTGGAGATTAAAGAGTGCAAATCAGGGGAGAAAAAATCAAGAAATTCAAATTTTGAAGCATTGATTGGAAGAGAGAGAAGATCTTGATGTAAGAATCATTTTTTCTACATCTTTATTCAAAATCCAGTGATGTATCCAATGACATTTTTTTTTATTATTATTATAAATACCTAAATTTCATATTAGGGTGAACAATATAATCTACTTGGGACTTTTATTTCTTTTATTTAAAATTCTTATTATTTTATCATACATGTATTGATATTGTTTTTAGTTTAATACATTAATTTACTTTATCACTAATTTGATGATTTTGTGAATCTTTTACGGATCGAGAGATGAGTTTGAGATTTAGACTACATAGTAATATCCGGTAAATTAGTATAACGTGTAGAGATACCTATGCGAATTATCTTTATATGAATTTTTAGAACCAATGTTTCATTTAACTAAGGTTGATTCACATATAGATATATGATTGAATTAGTTAAATAGGCTCAATGAGAATTCGAGGGAGGTAAATTGAATATAATAGAAGAATTCGATCGAACAATCTATTAGATTTTTGAATCTTGATTTAAAACTTAAAGGTGATCAATATGTGAAATTGTTCAGCCTTAATATCCGTTCGTTATTTGAATTCTCAATCAATATTTGTGTACATTTTAATTAATTTCAAGTGTTTAAACAAAAAATTCACAACAATATATAATTATTTGTTTTCATCAAATAGGAGTTAGAAAAATCTGATTAAGTCTTAAAGTATAGTCCTCGTAGGAACGATAATCCGGACTCAAATGTCCACTATATTACTTGTAATGATTCGCACTCTTACGAGATATAACAATCGACAACAAAGTTCCAGAGACGGAAGTACTTAGGTTAGTATGGGCCACATTTACAATATCATCCCCCTATTTATTTTTTGGTTCTTATGGCTTGCGAGGAACAACTCAAAGCACAACGAGATACGTATGGAGCCTAGGAGAATTATTGGAGAGTCTATCGCATGATTTCATTTTTTCGTATTGGTCGTGTATTTCGACCTATTCCTTGGCGGGTTAACTCGACTGTCGCCTTATCCTTTTGTTTTTTTACTCTTCCTCGTTCTGCACCCCCTACTTTGGTATTTTGGCGTTTTCCAACAGTGGGATCTCATAAGATTAACACCGATGGATGGTTTTGCTAGTGGTGGTGGCATTATTCGCGATAGGATGGACATGGTATTAGGGCCTTCTCCACATCTTAATGGAAACTGCCCTATCTTGGAGGCTAAGTTTCGGGCTATCTTCGATGGGATTTCACTTACTCGACAAACCGTCTTACGAAACATTTGGGTAGAGACCCACTCATCTGTGGCCTTTCACCGCATAACTAGAAGTGGAGGACCATGAGCGATTCAAATTATTCTTAGACAGATTGGACATCTCTCTTTTGACCGTGATACTATTTTCCACACTTATCGTGAGGGAACCAGGTTGCCGATTCAATAGCATCTAAGGGCTGAGACCAATGTCACTATCAGGAGTTTGGATCATTTGACCTACCATGACATATCCTCGCCCTTGTGTAGATTGACAGATACGGACTTCCCACTATTAGAGGACATTAACTTTATTCTCACTTTCTTGTATTAGAAGTTGCACCTTCCCTCTTATTCCTTCCCTTCAATAATTGTACTTTTTCGCCTTTGGAAGGTCAGGTTTATCCCCCTTTTATTCTCGTGAGTTGATTATATATAAACGGATGGGGAATCCGAAACCCATCCACCTCCCCTAGTGGTCTTGAAAACCCACTGAGGTTGTATTTGTGTGAAAAAATAAAAAATAAAAAAAAGGCGAAAATATTAGTGTAAATGATTTGTGATTATGCATTCAAACAAAATCTGTATGGAGCTTCATCACAGTCTGAGAAAAATAGAACAGAAACATACAATAAAGTCAGTAAATAAACCACGCCATTAATCCCCGTCATGGAAAATGGAAATTACCTAGGACTGTAGACAAAAATGGAAGATGAAATAGAGGATGGAGAGAATGAAAGACCAATAACTTCTCCTGGAAATTCTTGATATCTTCGAGGCAGAGAAAAAGTGTGCCGCTCACTCAACTGTTTGACCCCCACATAAAATGCATACACCTGATTTGAAGAGGTAGAGATTATAAAACATTACCATTTTGGGGAGTAAAACCATCTGCTGTAACAGAGGCCCCATTCAATCTCGATATGAACTGGTGTTGTCTGTCACAGAAGAAATTATTCTATTATATTGATTTACAAGATCATCAAAAGGTCATGTAAATATAGGGACTTGAGTTTTCGATTCCCAAGATAAAGCAGCCAAATATCTTTCTATAATATCTCGAGCATCAAAGTGATTTATAAATGAAGATTTGACTTCCCAAAATCAGTGTACATAAGACAAAAATGGCTAAATAAAGAAAGGGAGAAAACTGAAATGTGCACATAATCAAAAATTGAAGCTTGATACACCTAATAAATACAGTACACAATTAGAAACACTATCAATACAAGAAGTTGGGATGTGTCAGTTTCAAAAATACAATTAGAAAGATGTTTGGAATAGAATCTAAGGAGCTATTCAAACATAAAACAAAATATTTAGTATTTTCCAGTGAAAAAGTCATGATGAGAATAAAAAATATAAATAACAGAATCCAATCACATCGCTATATTGCAAACCTCAGTGTCTCAAGATTAAAAATATAAATATCTCCAAAGTGGTTGATAGCAGTTAGCCACTGGCCATTAGCACTTATGAACATTTTTGTAATGGGAGGTTCACTAGATGGCAATTCCTCAGCATAATCTGTACGACGAGGCTTGAAAGGCATGAACTAGTTCCGCACTTCCTGCATCAGGCATGAACTAGTTCCGCACTTCCTGCATCTACTACCTGCAATAGCCAACAAGAAGATAAAATGTTTAAGAGACAACTACACAAGCACACAATAACAGAAATAAAATAAGGAAATTGAAAAATCTAAATTGAGATTCTTCATTTTGATATTTAATTTATACTGATTACGGCACTTATTCTGACTTAACCTTACTAGTATACAAATTCATCAAGCCATGAATGAGGTTCATTTATTTTTCCAACATAATAAAGGATAGAACAAATAAACAGAAACAAGGATAATAACATAAAGCCAATAGAGTTATCATCAAATTTGAATGTTCAAAACAAATCCCAGATAAGCAGTAAACCAAGTAAATCAATTTGAATGTGGGAAAATCAATAAAGGGAAAATGAAAACAACGAACAATCATTTTGCAATTTTTTTCAGATATCTAAAGCCCATTCAACTGACAGCGCATCAAAGTAGTGCAATCAACACATAAAAGAAAACCGTCTACATGTTCTTTGTCAATCAAGAATATTAAAAAAGAAGTCACAAAATTTTAGTCCATAATGAAGATCATTCTAGTCCCCAAAATAGAAGTATTTCATTTGTCCAAAATATTCTTTCATTCTCTTCACAAGATGATGCACACTAAGTTGCGACCAGAAACTCTCATTCTAAGGTGTCAATCTTCAGTTTCAACTCCAACGTGAACCATATATCAACAACATATCCTATGCGAATTATGAATATATCAAGATACATGATACGAAGTTGAGTTGATGCCTTAAATTTAGAGCCATCAGTTACACACCCTATGTGGAGTGTATATAAACTATCCAAAAGGGCTATTATTGTCCTTGGAAGATGATGACAGAAATGTGAGGTAAACGCAATGAAA
Source organism: Fraxinus greggii (assembly GCA_903798315.1). Lineage (NCBI taxonomy): Eukaryota > Viridiplantae > Streptophyta > Magnoliopsida > Lamiales > Oleaceae > Fraxinus > Fraxinus greggii. Next base: position 10,360 of record CAIGRK010072826.1, read on the forward strand.
AATAACAATCAAAAGAATATTACGCCGTAAATAAAATAACATAAAAAAAAAAAAAAACTAGAAGTGAGTAGACGTACATATATCCTTCTATCATGCCCTGTTATCAGCCGCCTCGAAGAGTCAGGACTAAAAACCATGCAACGGGCAAATGGTAATTCCTGAGGGAACATTCTTTTGTTTACAGTCCACAAATTATTGTCAGATCCACTGCTTTTTAATTTAAATAATTTGGGTTTCACTAGGTCGGAAAAGAAAATAATGTTTCTGATGAAGAAATTGCACTGCATATAATTTTCCGGAAGGCCTTATATTTAACTCGTGCCACCAAATCTGTAGTTGCAAGCCCATCAGAAGGGACAGGACCATTTCTCACATGAACATGGAAAATATCTAAATAGTGAGAAGCCTGTATCAGAAGCAAGGGGGTGTGATTGAAAACTGTGTTCAGCACAAGTTGCATTGGTGAATTCTGAGGTGCAGGACAAATATCATGTGCAGAAAATTTTGTGAAGTCATTGGCAGAATATGTGAAAAGTTCGGTATCATCACCAGCTGAAATAAGC
>CAIGRK010072853.1:0-12316 GCA_903798315.1 Fraxinus greggii
CCCCCCCCCCCCCCCCCCCCCCCCCCCCCCCCCCCCCCCCAAGCGGATTAAAGGTGATTTCTCTACGGCTGAGATAGCAGATTTACCAATAGCACAAATAAGAAATAAAATAAAATATAAGAATAATCGTTCATGGCATTCAATCTTAAACCTCCTAGTTTATTTCTATAAGCAGTTATATTATGAAGTTCAGTTGAATGCATTTCCTCTAATTTGTTCTACTCATCTCTGTCGTGTGTGGCATTTTTATTCCTCTTATGTTTAACAGCAGTATTATCAGAATTTGTTTGAATAATCTTTCTTTTTAGCTGCAATGTCATCTTCATCTGAACTGTTTTTAGAGCGGAGTCAGAGTTTTTTTCTTCTAGGCATCATAACTGTGGTTCTCTTTGCTGCAAACCAAGGCATTTTTAGCTCAGGGAACACCATCATCTACGCTTTCATCATAGCTGTCAGACCTTTTTCTTTTTCATCTACACTTTTTGTTAGTCCCAGACTCACAGCTGCAGGAACTTTCTATGCTCAGTAGAACACTAGTGTTGCAGTAGTAATTTTCCATGTCATCTGAAAGCTTTGTACAACTAGGAATTGCACATTTCAATGGTCACCACGATCATTGCTTCCGACCAAAAGAACATTGACAGGTTGCAGAAAACAGAACTACGAGGACTGAGGGCGAACGATCTTAAAAAGAAAAAAGTGTTTACCCCTTCGAAGCCATTAATCTTGGAGTTGATGCTTTTCAAGCACTCATCGAGAAGAAACTTTCTGGTCAGCTTTAAGAGAAGGGATTAGAGATCATCATCATCAAAGAACGATCTCACAGTATTCCAGATTCAAAAGTGGCATAATCGCACTAATCAATATGATGCAAAATCATATATTTCCTTTGTATTTGAGTAATAGTACTCAGAATTATGCTACTCAAACATGGTTTAAAAACAGGGGCGGGGACAGGTGCTGATGTGTGGGTAACTTTTTTTCATTTTTCTTTTTTTTTTCCCAAGCAGTCCAATGATGTTGCGCCACGTATCTCCCTATTTTTTTATCATGTCATTGAATCTGTTTGTATAGCATGACTGTATTGCTCAATCATGCTTTTGTGCTAAATGAAAGATGTAGCATGGTTGTGTCATTCTGTCTGTAGACATCAAAACTTCAGTTGGGTAAAAGATGCACCATCAGAAAAGCATGGTGATTGGTCTGCCCTTCTCAACATTGTGAAGGATACGTTGTTAGCGAACAACTTGAGGGCGAAGAGGAAAATTATAGAGAGCCAAGAAGGCAAGTTAGTGCATTTTTATATTTGTGGGCCCATTAATATCCAATGGCAGCTAGAGGTAAACAATAGTAAGATTTACAATTACTAATGATTATATAAGACAAACTGGGCCTTTATTTTCCACAAGCTTCCATTGCAATTAAAGTTTATAAAGTTCTTGACAACTCTATAAAACTTTTTGCGATGATTAGGATGAGAATATGAATCAAATGGATTTTCGAATTTTGTAGTCTATACGTTCAACAAAATGAAGTGTTACATAAGAAAATAGCACAATCTTAAATATGGTGTTTATCAGCAAGCGGCCATAATCATTATATAGGAGAAATGATCGAGTGATCTAGGACATATCATTGAGTTGTTACGTAGGCTTTTGTTTGTTTACTAAGGGTTCGAATCTCTCCTAAGGGTGTGCCTGAAAGGTTGTCTTGAAGCACTTAATTGGAGTATCTACCCTTGAACATTTGGTCTATTTGTATGATCCATTTTTTTTTTTAAAGTAAGTATGAAAGAAACTGGTTCCTTCATATATGAAAATAATTGTTAACCTAGATAATGAGTTGATAATTTGTGATATGAGCGTCAACGTTAAATAAAATTCTCTTTCGGAAACTAGGAAACCTAGAAAAATGATGCCTTTTAGAAAAGACATTTTGATAGGTTACAAATACATATAGCTACTATTTGGTTTAGTTAAAAAAGTTAATTAAAATTTAAGTCAAATTCAAAAATTAATTATAGCCGCACATTTCATAAGATGGCTTTTCAACCAAACATTTTACCAGCTTTTATAAAAATTTACTAAAAATCTCGTTTTTGTTAAACCTAACAGGTTGATATTAGATAAAACCTCCCAGTATTATTGGACTTTTTATTGGCCATTCAAGAAGCAAGTAAAGAGTGATGGGACATGATTCCATTTATGGTGAAAAATTGTTTGCCTAAACTCGATTATACACCATATTCCGCTATAGTGAGGTAACATTTTTAAGGTGTAAACGGGCACTAGAGCCCACATCTTTGATAGTCAAATGAGTATTTTTTTAACCACATGATGAAGTGAAAGTATCTTTATTCATTTATGATTTTAAAATCCGTTCAATAGAATCATTTGCAGCAATCTTTTGATTTGTGTGTGGCATGAAAATTGAAAAAGAAAAAGAAAAAATATAAACAGAATAGAAAAGTAGTTCACTGTTGATTCAATTCCTTCTCCATTGCCTTTGTAATTGGCTATGCATACTGCTCTTTATTGTTTATCAAATAAACTAGAGGAACCCTTGTTTAGAACTTATAAGTCCCAGTTCTAGAGCGCTGTCCTCCTTATTGATACACTTGTTATCTAGAACTAGCTAAAGCTGATTGGGTACTTAGCTTGTTTGTTTGGTCGAAAGAGCCCGAAAAATTTCTCATAGTCAGGGCTCTTCCGATCTTCATCAAACATAGCAAAAATGTAAGTTTCTATTGCTCTTCCAGGCCTCTTTGGGGTTCCTGTCTTTACGCGTTGCACCAAATTCGTGTTATAGGTCCTTGCGTTATCAATGGACGTGTCTTTTCCTCCATCCGAAGGCCAACCACTCTCGGATACAACAATTTCCAAAGATGAGCCACCAGATTTTTCAAGGGCTGCGTACATGGCATCTAATAAGGCGTAGAAAAGATTTTGGTACGTTCCATCAGGCGTTACAACTCCATTTGACGTAAAAAGAGCATACTCAAGACTAATCTGTTGTGGATTATCCACGCGTGCAAAATACGGGTATATGTTGACAAGTAGAGGGGCTCTGTTGTTTACCAAGAACTGAATGATCCCTTGAATATATTCTCGAACTTGAGCTTTAAATACACCATTTGATGGAGGATAAGAATTTTCGATCATGCCGGTTTCAATGGAAGTAGAAACCTTAATCTGGTTCCCAAGTCCAGCTGCAGAAATTGCAGTTTGAATATTTGTCATGGCAGGGAGGACAAATCGTACATACTGAGATGTGTCCGTTTTCAATGGACTCACTTCATTTCCAACTGCAATGTATCTAAACCTGACATTAGGATAGTTTCTTACATTGTTTTGAACCCAAGTATTTGCATTAGTTTGGCTAGCAGCAAGATTCTGAAGGTCAGTGTTTGGGACACCTAGCATGAGCTCAATGTTGGAGCCTCTAAGAGCCTGAAGAGTAGCTTGGTCTGGGTCATAGATTCTCATTCTTCGGATGTTATTCTGGTTGTATAGTGCGACTACTTCTGTTTGAGGTGGCAATCGATTCCCCAGCATTCCATAACAAACTCCTGTCTGAGCCACTGTATCATAATGAACATAAAATTACTGTTTGTGTCTGTTAAAAGTTCATGAAACGGCTTCATCTCTGAAAAAATTGCTCTCGGAATATATGGAAAAGATACAAACTAAGTATTAAATTACCTCATTCAAGTGTTAAACCATAGAATTCGTTTCAATTAGCTAAAATATGCCTATTACTACACAAATTATTGGGGAATGCTCAACAAAAAATATCAATACTAAGCACGTATTCGCTATGCGGAAATCATAAATATTTGAATTCATAAGCTGAAGATTATGCTTCTAGGCCTAGGCCATACGTTGTCGTTAAACTTAATGGCATGCTTGGAGAGGTAGATAGGACGATAAAAAAGAGTATTAATGAAGAAAAAGAAGCTAAAATTTCATTTGTTATACTTCGTAATCCAATCTAGTACTGTGCAGTAAGCATGCTCTAATTAAGAGGTAAAGAGGAGGACCTGTGAAATCTAGGATAGCCAAGATGAGAAGCCCAACTAGAGCCATTTCAATAGTGAAATGATTTCTGAAACCAGCCATGAAGTGGGAAAATAAGAATAAGTTATCAAATTATGTTGTACATGGAAGATGGGACTCTAGAGCCCCTCTTTTATAGACGGTTTGAAGAGTATTGAATTGGTTATTGTTTGAATTTTAATCCATCGATGTCTGCTTAATTTTCTTGACAGATAATCACGCCATGGAAAGAGGCCATACAAACAAATGTACAACTGTGTGGGGTTTTTTGGCTTATTCAGTATACTTGAAAAGTCTTAAATCTTATCATTTTATTATGAGAATGACATCTTCAATGGATGCCTAACTTCATTAGCCGCCCTGGGCAATTTTTATTCATGCATTCTGCTGGTTTGGATCTTTCTGTAAGTCCAGCTATGAGCCTAATGAAATGGAGAAAAGAGTTCATATAGTCGACCCGAAATTATTGAGAATAAGTTTAGTTTATTGTTTTCGTTATTGTCATCTTGGATAGTTCTAAACACATTGAAAATGCATATAGTTTGTTGTCTTGAATTTTCTACTTTAATATTTGCATAGATTTTCTCTGAATTAGTCAAATCGATTTTGGACAAGTGAAAAACCATGCTATTAGCCCTTATGATGAGGGCACTGCTCATGGTCCGCCCAAAATCAAATTGAAAATCGAGGAGTATTCGGGCTGGTTTGATCCCCAGTTTTTAAAACTTATTGTTTTCAAATTTTTTTCAGCTACACATTCTCCTAAAAAAAAATAAAAAATTTACATGTAAAATCCAAAACATTTTCTTACTTTCTAACCATGTATTCACCATAAGTGGCTTTTCAACAAATCTATTATAAAAAAAAGAACTCTACCAAACAAGGGTTTAGTTGTCTATATTTATGATACAATAAGAAAATAGGGTTTAATATTCTATTGTATCGACAAAAACATAATATTTTTATTGAAAGTTGATCTTTTAGAAATTATTCTTGTGGTGTGCTTTACAAAAATTTATTTGTATTGTTTTTCTTGATTCCAACTTGAAACTCTTTAGCCTTCTTTTGTTAAAATGTGTGATTGAAAAGTTGTAGGTCCCATAAAATGTGTTGTTAAAATTAGTTGTTGACTTTGATTTAAATTTTAATCAACTTTTAAGCATAACCAAATGGGGTCTTAATGTGTGTGGGCACAATAATAAAAAACCTTTAATTGAACCTCAATATAAAGGCTTTAGAAAATCATTCCTTTACAATACATCGAGAAGACTATTCTCTTTCTCACAAACCTCATCCCATTTCTCAATCAACAGCAAAACGCACTCTCTTTATACGCGTGAACAGTTTAGATCATATGTAGTAACAAGTGTGTAATGTGTATATATATTTATTAATATCTTATCTATAAAAAAATTAATTCCATGTTTTTTCTCAGTTAAAATCAGATTTTTATCAAAATCTGTTACCATCCAAAGGAGATTTAGAATAAAAAGTTTCTTGTAGGGAATCTACCCGTTGCAGTATTTTGAGGTACACGTACTAATCAATTTCCAAGTGCACCATCACTTGCCTACTTCCAAGGCAAAACTAGTCATTGGAAAAAACCTTTTTCCTTAACAATTCGACAAAAGGGCCAAATGGTAAATGGAGAAAAAGACACAAATTAGCCGACGGGTTACTCCTGCAATCATATTCAGAAATTGTCGTTCAACAGAACATGATTAATTGCACAGGGGCCACATCAACAACAAGAATCAATTTTTTAAGCCATTATTAATCTTAACTTGGAAAGAAAAAACCCATATTTCTAATGGTGAAGCTGTATGGGGAAGATTCAAAGAAGAAAAATGAGGGTTAAAAGTATGGAGAGAAAATGTTGCAGCAGTCCAACGTTGCTTGAGTTTGAAGAAGGGAAGTCACAGTGAACGAAAAAGAAGCTTAAACTTGTGACTTTTACTAAAAGTTCGATAAAAATAACATAGTTGAACTAAAGACTTATACTAAAACTCAAACGGGATACCATAGTTGAACTAGAAAAAATATGTTTTACTTGTTCCGAGTAAATCTGAAGTGTTCACAATTTTTATGCGATTTTTAAACCTTACTCTATTTACATATAACTAACCTCGTTCCATGGCCAGCTCCCAATTTTACCCGTCAAATTAGTCGGTCCGGACCAATTCTAATAATTATTTTCTAAATCAAACTCTTCCTATATATGAGTGGCACATTCGTTGCACACACGATACATATCTTTATCCAATTAAATTTAATTATTTATACTATAGTCAATAATACATTATAACTCTTGTTGACCCCAAAAGACGTACCAATGATGTGGCCAACAGATCACAAGGCCTCTCACATCCACGCAAGCTGAATTTCTGCACACTTTTACAAAGAGTTAGTCATATGTGGCCTTCTCCGTAGGAAGTGGAGTTGGTCACGCGCACTCCGAAGATCAATTCAGTTGGAGAAATAGTTTAGAGTGTGGGAGAGCATTGAACGTGAGACTCCAATAAATAAAAAGGGGTTCGGCTTGGGGGTGAATAGTTAAAATGTGTGTAGCAAGAATATAGATTTGAGAGTCTAAAGTTGCATTACCTTTGAATAGCACTGAGTGTGAGCTTTTATACTTAAGCAAAATGAATGAGGTCCATTGGATGATAGTGCACGTGGGCTCATCCGGGCAATTTTCCTCTCTTATCACGTACATCAATCAATCAAAACCTTAAAAGCTAAGACCACTTTTACACTCCTAAGGCCTAGCTTAGGCTTTTAGACTTGACCAATAGGATGGCAGTGGCCGCTGTAGCAGTGAGTTGTCTTATCAACCATGTAGCACAAGATCCGCCCAAGATCTTGTTACTGCCTCATTCCATACCAGGTCTTCCAATGGGGTTCGTGCATAACGAGTTCGGCCCAATTCTTTCTATACAGGGAAAAAGGGTCGCTATACTTAGGGCAGATCGCCCGTACTTAGTGGGATTGTCCCCTGCCAGCATGAAACGCGGGGAACCTCCAAACTACTTGCCACGTAGGGGCTACATATAGGTCCATGTTTGGCGAGGCGTAACAACAGTCCCTGAAGTCCAGATATGATTATTTATATAATGTGTGGACTTTCAAGTTGAAGTAGTGAAGAGTTTCTCTAGTGTAGTAGACCTGTGGCAAGGTCTAGTAGTGCGAGGTGAGTGAGACTTGTGATAAGATTGAACTACTCTAGGTGGATTAAGCATAAGAGGCGAGGCCCTTGGACTAGGTGTCGAGCCCCTAGTGATGTTGAAGCCTGTAACGAAGCTAAATTATTCGAGGCGAGGCCCTGAGACTAGGTGTCGAGCCCCTAGTGAAGTTGAAGCTGTGACAAGGCTAAATGATTCGAGGTGAGGCCCTGGGACTAGGTATCGAGTTCCCAGTGACGTCAAAGCCTGTGACAAGGCTAAATGATTCGAGACATGGCCTTGGACTAGGTGTCGAATCCCTAGTAACTTCGTAGCTTGTGACAAGGCTAAATGATTCGAGGCGAGGTCCTGGGACTAGATACCGAGCCTCTAGTAATGTTGAAGGTCATTGGACGACGTACCCCAATGATTCGGAAGAAGAGTTGGGTTCCTCCAATGACAACAACTGGGTGGTGTAGCAGTTTCCAAGGTTCGAGCTATGTATGCATTTAATGTGCAATGATGATGTTGTTTTGCATCGGCAATGCTTACGCAACCTTAGGGTGCGTGTACAACACGATTTCATTTGGACCCTTGATTCGAATTTTTAACAAGCGTCTTCTGATTTTAACGTAGTAGATGAGAGTACAGGTGGATAGCCCAGATTAAAGTGGAGGAAGATCCAATAGTAGGGGTTCGTTCATCCCACATATATAAAAGACTGAAAGCCTACTTTTCTCCCTTTTCTTCACCTTGCGAAATTACAAACCACAAGTACTGAAAATACCCCCAATCTTCTAGCATTTTTTTGCTGTCTCCGGCCAACAACTCTGTTTTTTCTCATTTCAAAGCATCCCAGATCTATGTAAGTATCCCATATTTTCTCACTCTCACTCTCCATTTTGTCTATATAAAATGGCTTCTTCTTCAAGAAAGAATGCGTCTGAGGGGTCTTCCAAAGTAGATATGGCACTAATTTGTGTCGAGATGGGTGTGCCTCCTATAATCCTTACTGAAAGCATTATAGAGGTCATGGAGAGCCCTCACAGTGCATGGATGATGCCGAGGGCTTCATAGATTTTAGTATTAGGTGGGGGGCTTTTTTGTGGCCAATTGACATAAAAGAGAGTGGGCTCGAGGGTTTTAGGAGAGGTGTAGAATTTCGGACAATATTGAGATGTTCGTACTGAACCCTGAAGAGAGAGCATATTTTCTTAGGGAGGGATGTGTAGTAGTGAGCGAGGCGATTTTGAGTGGGGGAATGAAACTGCCTCTGCATCTCATTTTAGGTACATCCTTAGGCTTTATAACATGGCCCCTCTCCAGCTAGTACCCAACGAATGGAACCAATTGCCAGGGGCCTTCCTTTTTTGGAAGGAGGTCACTCTTGACGAGGATATGCCTTCCCATGTTTTCCAAACCTTGTTTCAACCCCGACACTCAAGTAGGGGGAGTGATTTCAAGGGCCGGTATTGTATGCACCCTTGAGGCCCGCACTCTCTCTTCATCCGGAGGACTCTAACCTCCATCAAGAATTGGAAGTCATCTTGGTTCTGGGTGAGGGGTTACTGGAAGATGATGGAGGGAGACATGGTCCCAGAGATAATGGTGCCGACCCAGTATCACGAGTGTAGTGAGTTTAGCTTTATTTGAAGTGATTTTTATTCACTAATTTTTTATGGTTTCTGATCCATGCCTTGTGCAGCTGTAGTTGACTAGTTCGAACTTAAGCCATCTGAGTGGGCCATCATCAAGGTAATATACGAGTTGCCTTCAGAAAGGAGGTATTTCAAGAATGTCATCGGCAAGTGGAACCTTTTTGTTACACACCAACTAAAAGCTACTAAAGGTAAAACATGATGGTTTGCTCCTTTCTTCAACAATTACTTTCTTCCACAGTTTTTCTAAATGTTCATTTTGTTAGTAGGGCAACACAACAAAAAGGAATATGTGAAGCGCAACATGCTCCAGCTGACCCACGTGGGGGAGGTACAGAAAAAGAAGCCCCTAAGCTCCGATTCTTCCTCTTATAAGAATCAGCGGGACGAACTGGCCCGTCTCTCCAAAATGAACCAATCGCCCCCTCTAGAAATGAAAGGGAAAAAAGAGAAGGAAAATGAGGTCGAAGCTTCCCTAGGGAGGCTTTCCAAAAAGAAGCTGGTGTTGTCCAACAATACTGGGCCCGACTCTCCTCCCAAACGCCAGACCACCATTGGGGAGTCACTTCAATGACCTATTCTTGCTGAACCAATTTCCTCCGTGAAGGACCTGGAGGCAAATGAGGTGGTGATGAGGGGGCTAGTTTGGTGAGAAAGATGAGGGGTAAGGAGGTGAGGAGTGCCTCATCTGAGAGAAAGGCTCAGAACTTCTTGGGAGAAGGTATGATAAAATTGCCTCCACCGTGATGAGGATGCTTCATACGGAGGTCTGAGGGCTACGAGAGTTTACAATAAGTACTGGATGGATAAGTACTCCTCGTACATTGAGACCTGGGATGCGATCAATATGGTGGATACTGGACTTGCCCTTCAAGCTTGTTCTCAGGGTTTCTTTATAAACGCCCAAATGGAAATGAGGTAGCTATAGAGCCTTAATAAGGAATATCTTCAAAGGGGAAATAATGCGGAGGCGGCCCTGAATAAAGTAAATGAAGTTGTCAAACCCTCTAAGGTGAAGCACGCTGAGGCGGAGTCAAGGATGGAGGCACTTTTGAAAGAAAACAACGAACTAAATAAGGAAATCCATCTTCTTAGAACTGAGGTGAATGCATTGATAAAATGTGTGGAGAACTCTGAAAACCTACAAAGGATCAATTCGTCAGCCTTGGAGGCTGCTAATAAGGAAAAAGTTGAACTGAAAGCTCGCGTTGATGAGCTAATTGCTGAGGCCTCTCAGTTGGGTGAACATTTGAAAGGGGTAGGAGAGGCAGTGACGAATGAATATGTTGCCCACTTCCACGAGACAACTGAGTAGCCACTGCATATACTGGAGGAGGGTCGCCTACAATGAAGTTTCTGGGATGCTTGCTAAGCTGCATCCCCTGTCGGAGTTATCCTCTTTAAAGAATGAGTTTTTGGCGGACGAACCCTCAACCCCTATCAATGAAGAAGACTCAGTGGAGGAGAAGGACGCCCCAAGGGAGCCTCAGAGGGATGACGCCATTGTTTAGACTAGGTTTCCTTGTAATGAATTTAATTTTTTGTAATCTCTTTTCTTTTAACGAATTTAGTTTTATTTGTAACTTGATTCCACTTTTGCGATATTTCTCTTAACTGTATTTCGCGTTTGTAACTAACTATTCTTTGGCTCTCCATACCCAATCATGTTTGGATAGCTTATGGGCTCACCATAATTAATTGAGCTTTAACGATTTTATGGGCTCGCCTAATTAATCGAACTTTATTAACCTATGGGCTTGCCATAATTAATCAACTTTAGTGACTTATGTGCTTGCCATAATTAATCGAACTTTAGTAACTTATGGGTTCGCCATAATTAATCGAACTTTAATAACTTTATGGGCTCGCCATAATTAATCAAACAGTATTGAATGTGGACTCGCCATATTTCAATTTGAATAATCTATGAGCTTGTAGTAATTAATGCAAGTTAACTTATGGACTTGTAGTTGATCATGACGGTATGAGATTGTCATACTTAACATTTGAGCTTATCATAGTTTAAAACAAAGTTGTTGACATGATATTTGCATTAATAGCAAAAAGTACATAAGCAGTGATTATGGACTTATTAGTAGTACATTCTTAGATGTTCATCGTTCTAATGGTGGGGTTATACCTTCGAATCTAAGCTTTCAATTAAGAAGGTCCCTGGCCTAACGCCATCTGATATACTGTAGGGGCCACCCTAGTTTGGACCAATGCCAACGCTCTTTAGAAGTTAGAAAAATCGTTCTGAGCATAAGATCACCTCTTTTGAATGATTTCCTCTTAACCTTGGCATGTAGTATCTTGCCATTTTCCTTTGATAGGAGGCCAATTTTATTTGAGAATCATCTCTCCTTTCTCAAGGAAATCGAGCTAGCATCGCCCTATCTCATCATTAGACATCTCGTTGAATTGCAGGCGATGGGGGGAAGGAAGACCCATTTCAACTGGGCTCATGACTTCGGCCCTGTATACGATAGAGAAGGGAGTCTCTCTCATCGTAGTTCTACCGATAGTGCGAATTGCCCACAACACATTGGGGAGCTCATCCACCCATATCCCCTTTGATGCATCAACTTTCTTTTTCAAGAGGTTCATCATAGTCTTGTTAGTTGCCTCAACTTGGCCATTTACCTGGGAGTGGGGAAAGGAGAAGTGCTTTTCGATACCCAATTCATCATATAAGTCTCTAAATGTTTTGTTGTCGAACTGTCGCTCGTTGTCTGTTACGATCGAGTGGGGGATTCCGAACTGGCAAATGATGTTCTTCCATATGAATTTAGAAGTGTTTGCTTCAATTTTTTTTGCTAGTAATTCTACCTCGACCCACTTAGTGAAGTAATCAATGGCGCCAATCACATACCTTGCACTTCCCTTTCCTTTTGGCATAGGGCCAATTAGGTCGACCCCCCAAATAGCGAACGACAAGGAGTGGATAGTACGGTAAAATCTTGTGATTGTTGTCTTTGAATAGGAGAGAAATGTTGACAGTTGTCACACCTTCTCACAAATTGCACAACGTCCTTGTTCAAAATTGGTTAGTAGTATCCTTATTTTAGCACTTTCTGAGCCAGTGTTGGGCCCCCTGTACGGCTACCATAAGTTCCTTTATGGATTTCACGTAAGATGTAATTGGACACTTCCCCTCCAATGCATCCTAAAAGTGGATATGAAAAGCCTCTTTTTTAAAGTACTTCGTCCGAGAGCACAAAGTGGGCAGCTCTTTGTCTGAGCTTGTGGGCCTCTTATTCATTCTCCGGCAAGATTTCATCTATAAGGTAAGCTATGACAGGTTGCATCCATTGTGGGGTTCCTTCAACCCACATTTCTTCTTCCACCTTGGTTGTAGAGGGCCTGAGATGATATTCAACCGGTACAATCTTGAGCAACTCCGAGTACTTGTTGTTGACCAATTTGATAGGGCATCCAAATG